>JABTTQ020001178.1:0-50000 GCA_016081115.2 Rehmannia glutinosa
AAAGTGTCAATGAGTTTTTAAATTGATTCTTGCTTGCAAGTTTTAACGCGTTGTAGTTTCCTGTCTATACAAGGCTCGCATCTTATGATGTTGGTTGACGTTATTGGGTATTCTCGTTGTTGTTCGTTATGGTTTGTGATATTTTTGCTGTAAAATGTTGGGAAAATGTGGAGGTTTGTGTAATTAGATCTCTATTCTTGGAGCTGTTCAATATTGGAGGTAAGCTGGGATAGTTTCTTGAAAGTAGAAGAAAATCGATAGGAATTTATTTTGATGATGTTGTAACAGTAATTTTGTTTGTAACTCATATGTTTATTTATCAGTTGCATTGGCAGTTGGCACAATAGTGTCAAGAGATTGTGCTTGTGGCATGAGTTAATTATAAATGTCAAAAAGTGAAATAATCCATATTGAGATTCTTCATAGGTCCCCTTCTTTGCTCATGATTTTGGTGAAAAAATGAATTTCGTTCATGTGATTGTTACTTTATGAGAAAGTTACAGAATTAATATCTATATACTTTGTCATTGTAATTCTTTTTTAAAAGAAAATTTGTACTTTGAGAAAGTGTATTTTTCTTAGCTTAAAACCTATTGGAGATCAGGACATGTGTTTTTGTTTAATGCTTGGATTATTGGAGACTGACTGGACGCTCAACTATCTTCTATTCTTTTCTCAAAAAAAGATTATTGACCCAAATTTTTAGGATTTGTTGCACTTTATTTATCAATTATCATTCTTATCCGTAAATATGCAGTTCCGATCTTGCATTTCAAAGTGAATTTTGTTTTCTATTTCAAGGATCACCAATACGCGTATAAATGATGATATCATCAATGTACACTTGTCTTATATTAATAATACATTATTTAAAATGTGAGATGGAACACAAATTAAAATAGGGCAAAAGCTTGTATGAGACGGCCTCATGGGCATTATCCATGAGACGAATCCTACTTGTAATTAAAATTTAAGCCCAAACACAAACCCATAGAAAATACCCATGGTTTTTGTGCTTTGTAAGATTCGTCTCATGAATTTTAGTCCATGAGGCCGTCTCACATAAGGCAACCTCTTAAAATAGACGTGTGTAGTAAAAACTCGAGAGCAAGTATAATCGTGTTCATTTTCAAATGATTACAGGTTGAATTGAACGGATTTAAATTTTGGATCGGCCATATTTAAATTGCATTTTCCTAAATATAGATGATTAATGGAAATTAGATAGCGGCTGAGTGATTATTAGAAATCAGGAGGTCTGATTCGCATCACATCTCCCGTCCCAAGATGTGTACTCGAAAAAATGTGTTGAATTATGCATTCTTGATTAGCTTTAAAACTGATATTTAACGGAAATCAATCAATCACCTTAATTCTGTATATGATTTTTGGGACGAGTAAGCTAAACTACAGATTTCTGCTGTAATCCTCTTATGGTTGATTACTTGCCACTCTCGTCCTTTATCTCTATTATAATATCATAAAACTGAAAAAGAAAAGTGGCATAATGACAAAATTTACAGCAAACTTAGTGATAAGTTAATCAATAATATAACTTGCACCTATGGGATAACAAATAGACCAGAAAAGACCATCTTAGGTTATCTGTTCTTAGACGCGAATTAGTAGAATAGATACATAGTTCTGTCCAAAAACTTATTGTATTTTGGAGATGACCTAATGTACAAAAACAATTATTTTAAATTGAAAATACATAAGTATTCTTTTGTTGATAACTTCTTGTCTTGACCTTAGTTGAACTTAAGTTTTGGGAATTTTTTTAATCTATATATGCTTAGACAAATTGCATCCCACTTGCAATTTTTTTATGGTCCAAAGTCATTGAGTGCCTCCATAACTTGAAAAACAAATTGTTTATATCTGGTATATAAGAAAAGATTCAACTCTTTTTCAATGACCTAGTCCCTCACATGCATATACATCACCTATATATATATAATGCTTAATTAAATTATTTTGTTTGGCCAAGTTGGGTTTGTGAATTTGCTGATTAGCCAATCCATTTATTGCATCTTCCTCATAAACTATGATTAGGCTAGCTACCTATTTCTTGAAATTTAAAAAAAAAAAAAGAAAAAAAGAATTATGCTTATGTGCCATCAGATGACACGTGGCAGATAAAGCGGGACTTTAATTTGTCAAATATAGTGCTAGAAAAATGAGCATGGATCCTCTCCATTTATGGGGTGTAAATTTCTTGTGCATTTGGAGAGAGAAAGACACATGCGCACCTATACATACACCTATACATACACATACATATATACAAGTGTATGTATAGATGCAAATGTGTCTTTCTCTCTCCAAATGCACAAGAAATTTACACCCCATAAATGGAGAGGATCCATTTCCTGCTCCATCAAATTGTTTGTGGGGTGGAGGTCAGGGGTTCATATCCTTACTCCATCAAATTGCTCCCCGGGGCATATGCGAGCTGGTGAAGATTTGGTGGGAACTCATACTGAATAGCATCCGTGTGGGTTCGATTCGGGGAGAGATCGTTATTAGTAGATTGGGGCGAACATAATTTGTTCTCTTTACAGGAGGATCTCGGTTGTACGTCGTGACCCGTCGTAACACTTGGCAGTGCGTGCACATCCCGCAGTTTACCTTGGCGGCAACAATGAGGAGCGGATTTGTTGTCCTCGGCGTAGTCGGGCGTAAGCGCAGGAAAGGCTGAGTTAAAAAAAAAAAAAAAAAAAAAAGACCAGAAGCTGCCCACGTGGCTACAATTGTATTGATGATAATATTTCTTCTGAAATTCTAAACTGCCCAATTAGCTTAATTTAAGGAACATTAGAGTTTTAATTAATCCCTTAACATGTGCATGTGTCCCCCAACTAATGTATTTGCAATTAACATGTTATGTGGTGTTTATGTTGCCGTCTAAATGTCCACTTTATTGGCAACCCAAAGCACATTTAATTTGTCTTACTGATTGACCAATTTCAGTCTCTCAATTCACGGGACTTTCTATTAACCTTATTTAATTCTTAAAAAAAAGCCCAAATGGAGTTCACTATCAAGCTATTAAAAAAATAGTAGACATTCTAGACTGTAATCTAGGCCTAGGCTTCAGGTTATTAGACTACTATTTAAGTACATAATTGTTTAATTATTGACATGTGTATTTATTTAATTTAACTACAAAAATGGAGATAGATAGAGTCACTTCACATGACTTAAAGCTAACTCCACCAAAAACCCTAACTTTTTTTTATAGTAATTAAAAAAGGAAGTAGGTAGTATCACTTGGAATACATGGAGGGACTTATTTGAGTCACCCCCATATAGCTTGGAATTAATTAATTATTAAGCTTTTTGAACATATCCAAAAAAGGGGATCACATCTTGGAAACTAAGTCACATTAAGGGGTATATATATTTATATGTTTATGTCTTTTTTGGATCCTTCCAAAGTCATGGCTGTAAAAAGGGAACAAAGATGATTAGAAAGTTAATGGGGGGTTGTATTATGATAGGATCATGTCTGAAATATTTATTAGTCTTTTTTTTTTTTGACGGGGAAATATTTATTAGTCTTGGTTTAATAAGGTTGCATTAACTTAATTTTGTCTTGATAAACACATCTCAAGTGGGCCATTGTTGCGATTCGGGCAATCTCAAATAATAATTTTTCTGGCTATCACTTCAATCAAAACCTAAGAAAGCATGATTAAAGGTCCTTGAAAAAGCATTTTTATAGTATATTGGGTGGTGGAAACCATTAACAACAAGGACAGCCCCCTTGTTATAACTTTATTAATTAAGTACATGATTAGTTGATTAATCAACAAGCTTGAGAAAAAAAGTTGATTGGACAAGCTAAAAGCACTCTATTTCAAGTTTTGAAAATAAAAAATAGAAGGGTATATGGGTTTGTACTTGTGGCCCATTAATACTACATACTCAATAGTATACATGTATACATGATATAAATATGTTACTAATTATATAGTCAATGTGCAACAATATGAATATTTTAATACAGTAGGTGAATGTCACATATACAATAATAACGTAATTTCATATGCATGATATTCATTAGATGAATTTGCAACGTTTAATGAAATACAGTAAAAAAATAGAAGATCTATTAGGTTTTTCCTCTCATTGTTATAATAAATTAATTTGAACATTATGAAAATACCAATTGTAAAGAGGAATCACATGTATTTTCCCTACAAGAATGGAGTGCCCATGTGCTTATCTCTTTTCTCTAACCTTAAACTATGTTGTAGCTACTCTGACAATCTTGTCTTAGGTATACCATGTTTTATTATAAAAAAAAAATGTCAAAGAATTTTGGTTGGGCCGATTCCTTGTTTCCCATCAACACTTGAGATTTCTTTAATTTATTTCTTCAAAAAATACATAACAAAAATGGCTATAGACTAGGTTTAGGTTAGTTCAGCCACTGTCCTAATTTCATTTGTTAGCAAGAAATCTAGGGTGCAGTGCAGTGGCCAAGATTTAGGTTACTAGGCTGCGTTATGACTTTGATAAGATAAATAAATAAATAAATAAGAAGTGTGGTGTTTTTATTTTAGTGAATTATCCACAATATTTGCACATTTATCTGATAATTCTTATTCCTTTTTATTTTTGTTTTTGTCCCTTTAAAATTTTCATCAAACGAAAGCTTCTCAATCAATTTTAACACGTCTTCAATTGAAGTACCAAAAATCACAAAGTGCACCTACACAAAAATGATTTCTGAAGGTTCACGAAACTTAATTTTAAGACCAATCCACGATAAATATTACTAATTAGTTTCTCTAATTTGTTGTATAAGCGCCATTAACCAATAGAATATTTAATTTTCCCTTCCAACCAATAGATGAAGAAACTGTACACGATTTAATTTTCTGCAATTTTTGCATAATGTGTACAAAAATTTGAGCTAGCCAATTCTTGCAAGTCTAAACAAACTTCCAAAATTATGTAATAATATATGTACTTAGGTTAAATTTAGAAGGTTACTTCAATGTTGCATTTTGCTAATGTCTAACCAACTTCTTGAGCCCCTTACAAAAAAGTTATAGGCTCCTAAATTAATAATCAAGGAATCCATGTTTCCAGTATCCAAAATGAATATATATAGGTTTAATAACATTTTTCTATAATGATATTTAAATTAACTAGTAGTTTTGCAGAGCGTGATTGGATGAATGATGAAAATAATATATATATATCTAATTATCTTCTATAATTTAAAGATTAGCATTAAAAATTTAGTCCAATAAACATAATCTACTTTAGAATGACTTGCGAAATTAAGTAAATGGTTTTGGAATTTAGCTTGAAAAAGCTTAGATAAAAATTCCAATAGATCTTGGACACCTAATTCTAAAAAGTTCCATCAAGACATCCTAACTTTTTGAAGTTAAAGGCTATGTTCTAGCACCAAAACACTCCATAATACACCGAAAACCATTTTAATTGGTCAAGATGACTTTAATCATCATGATTAAGGAAAACCATTTTGGAATTTCAAATATATATATAAAAAAATTGAATTATATAGCTAGCCCTATCACACATCCACCAATTACAAGTATTTATATTATAATAAATTAATGAACATAGGAATCCAACGGTCGAAAAGAGCAGTAACTTTAACCCTAAGATTGTTAAATCATGCATGGGCCATCAAGTATTCTTAATTACAAGAATACAAAATTAAATGTTGACTAAGTTAGAGATGGTATGAAATTGAACATAATTAAAAGAGGAGGCATGGTGGGTCATGCTTGGAGTTGTGGTGATCAAGGATTTGGAACCCCTAATAGCTCTTTTATTTTATTTTTTTATTTTTTTATAACTCGGTTTAAGAACGCATTTGACTATGCTCGAGGACAACAACCCGGCCCTTCATTCTTTGCCGCCAAGGTAAATCACGGGATATGCACGCATTGGCCAGTGGCCAGTGCGTTCTGATGGGGTCTGACGTTACAATCAGATCCTCCTAGATAAAGAGAACAATTATGTTCGACCCCCCAATTTAATAATAATGATCTCTCCCCAAATCGAACATCCACACGGATATTATTCAGTATGAGTTCCCACAAAATCTTCACCAGTTCACATATGCCCCGAGAAGCAATTTGATGGAGTAGAGATTTGAAGTTTTGAACCCTCGACTAGAGGTGGCAAAAAACCACCGGCCCACGGGCGACCAACCAACCGACGAGGTTTGGGCTGGCTGAATTTTTAGGCCGAAAAAAGTCGGGCCTATTTGTCCGCCCGAATGGCTCGATGGGTCGGGCTAGCCCAACTTTTAAGGTCGGCCGAATTTTAACACATAGTTTTCATGCATGGTTTAATTTGGGCCAAGCATTTTCGCGGCCAGGACCAAAATCGGCCGGCCCGATCCAACCCGAATTTTTGGAAAAGCCCGACGCCAGCTCAGCAGTGGCTGGCCCGGCCCCCATTGCCTGACTCTACCTCGACCTCCACCCCACAATTGCTTGTGGTGGCCAGGTGGGATAAACTCATGGTTCCTATTAGCTTTTTTTACTTTTATATATTATATATATACATATGTTGTTTGTTTGAAAAAAGTTTGTACATACAATATTTCGATCACTACAAAAAAAAAATCCATATTCGTAGAATTTACGGATAGAAATAATTTTGTCACTGAATTTTATAATTATGTACAAAATAACAACAAAATAAAAATGATTGTACTTATTATTTTCCCCTAAACTATATCGACCAATCATCAATAATTTTTAAAATTACCGATAAAAATATTGTACGTATTTACCAACAGTTTTAGATTTATTGGCAAATATTACCTACAACAATTGTACTTATATTTTACAGTTATCTTAATACTTATTTATAGGTAAAATAAATTTTTCTTGTAGTGAATTGTATCGTCAAAATTAGATTAATTATTATTTTAATTTCTTAAATAAACAATAAAATTTACGTATATATGTGTATAATAAATAGTACACAAAGTAACACATTTTCATAAACTAATCCCATTTTTTTACGACTCAAAGTATCCCCACATCAGCTAGGGCACAAACTGATAGACCCTCAAGGCCAAGGCCCTAACACCACCACAAAAGCTAGCTCATGAGTGGAGGTTTGACCCCAACTAATTTAAGTACCAATCCACAATTGCTTGTGGATCCGATGTGGGATCGTATCATTGTCGTCCCCTTGACAAGTCGGACGTCCACGGATGGCTCTCATTCCGGACTCTTCGCGGCACCAGGTAGCCCTTTTCCCCTTGGACGGCTTCACTCTGGACCTTATCAAGCACCATGTAGCCCTTTTCCGCAACGCATCGGCTCTCAATGAAAGCACCAATGATAGGCCCTCAAGGTCAAGGCCTTAACTTCACCACAAAAGCTAGCTCATGAGTGGAGGTTTGACCCCAACTTTAAGTACCAATCTACAATTGCTTGTAGATCCGATGTGGGATCGTATCACAAACCCTACACTAACTTTGGACTATAAGACATTCATCCTAGTCTCCGGATCAAGAACACACCCCAACCCCTCTTTGTGTTAATTTTCTATAATTTTCTAATTTTATTTCTCCGTGTCTCTCTCATGATGTAGTTAGTAAGATTCGGGCAGATCTTTGAGATGGAAAGCAAAGGTTAAACAATATATAGATTTCAACGTCAATCACGCAAACATCCTAAACAATAATTCATCATCTCATCACCACGTAATGGTATATTGTGGGCTCATCTAAGTTGTAATAACACCTGATCAATATGACATTCCAAAAACTTCTAAATACTATATTTATACATTAATACATACACATTATGTATGCTGTATGCAGTATGCGTGTCTTGTTAATTTACAAACCTACCCTTTTTGGTATATATACGGAACTCACAATTTAATTATCGTATCATTTATTTCTTTGTCAAGTTACCATTTTTTCTGATAATTGATAAGCATAAAATTACCGGATTAGGCTATAGATAAATAATAACTAATAAGTAATAACATATGTAAGTATTGAGACCAGATTTTATGTTTCACATTTCTATTTCACTCAGGAGCAGAGCTAGACATTTAATTTTAGGGGGGCTAAATCAAATAAAATAAATATTTAGACACCAAAAATAAATTTTTAAAAATAAAATATATATGAAATAATAGAGTTTTTGGAAAGTTTGAGGGGGCTAAAGCGCCCCCATAGAGATGACAATTTAGGCCCTTGACCCATCGTGTTTGGGTTGCCCCGTCCCGCCCTGTGAACTGCAGGGGAGTGGGGTGGACATGGGTTTCACTTCAGTCTCGCAGGTATTCGCTCTGTCCCTCCATGCCTAATATTTTTATTTTTTAAAATCTATTTAATATATATTTTACATATATAATATATGTGGTAATGTAATTCTTAAGTACTTAATATTATATCTAACATGTTTTCAAAAACAAAAATATTATATCTAACATATTTATACATTGATAATGATATTTTTTATAGATATTATGCATTAATAAAATAAAATACAAGATAAAAAAACTTATAAATATATTACAAGTGTGTAAAAGTTTAATTTTCTAGGTTTTTGTTCATATTTAACTTGTTTGAATTATTGCGTATTTTATGATATAGTAATATTTTTACATGGGCCTACCAGTCTTGCATCGCACTGCCCCGCTACCCCTGATGGGTCGACCCACCCCACCCCATGGGATGAACGGGACGGGCATGGGTCTTCAAGTATGATAAGTGTCATTTTGTACATATTTTATATTATTAATTCAATAGTTTTTGAATTGTTTTGATAGAAAAATCATAGTTTCTCAAGTATTTCTGTAGCATTTCATAGTGTGATGTGTTTAACATTATAGGTGGAGCAATTTGGAGCAATGTGAAGCCAATATTACTTGAAAAAAGGCAAGAAAATCACTCAACATGACTTGGGGTGTCAAGTAACATGGCCATGTTCAAAAAAAGAAGGAAATAAATTGGATAAAAATTGGAAAAAGGGTCAAAACGGCCAAGCCGTGTCACCAAACACGGCCATGTTGAAGGGGATCAAAAGAGGAGGAAAAATCGCACAAAACAGGCCCGAACACGGCCTGGCCGTGTCGTACAACACGGCCTGGCCGTGTTGTCCAACACGGCCGTGTCGGGCTGTTTCAGCAAATTTTGTGCAAAGACGGCCTGGCCGTCGCCGACACTGGCGTGTCAGGACCCTTTTGCAACTTTTCCATGCGAAAATTATGGAAAACTCACCTACCAAGCCTTTTGACCACTTTTATACACCTTTAACACCCAATTTTCCGCAAAACATGTCCCCATATTCCCTCAATCATCAATTGAGTACAAGAATTCACCAACCAACAATGAAAATGGAGGCAATTGTTTAACAAAAGAGAGTATTATCAATGTATTGGTTGCCTATAAAAGCCGAGGGTTGAAGTTGGGAGAGGCATTCATTAGATACTCGTAAAATATTCATTGTATTCATTCCATTAAGTAGAATTGGGATCAAAGGGTCTTGGAGGAGTAAGCTTGAGGCAACATTGGGGAAGAAGGCTTGGAGCAACATCATCAAGTCAATTGAGATTTTGATAAAGATAAGTACACCATGTCTACAATGTTTACATCTTCTTGTGTAATTTATTCTTGTGTCAAAAGCATGTGTAGCTAAAACTCCTAGTGTTTGAATGTAATGAACTCTAGAATGGATTTGTGATTAAGGTGTGTATGTTTTTAATAAAATTCTCATGTCTTGTGTGATTCACTTATATCATGCTTATCTCATTCGAGTTAATATTTCCGGTATATTAATTTGATATCTTTTCTTCATCGGGTAATCGAAAGATTTATGGTGAAAAAGAAATTGTATAAGTGAAAAGAGTTGCATGCAATCCTAGATATAGGACGACATAAATCTTCTGGATTAGGGTCAAACCTAATATGGGAATTCATAAATCGTTATAATGCAATCTTGGGGGTTTTAACTAGAAAGAGATTTCAGTTAATCAACTTGAGATTAGGAGTTTTTCGCCTTGAGAAAGGGATTAACTTAAATCGGGAATTTCTACGGTCCACATAGCATGAGATTTTATTAAAAGAGGTTGGTTTTTACTTAAGGGCTTATGGTTGAATCTTTTAACTTGTCAAATCACAAAAACATTCTAGAGGATTTACATTCAAACACACTTCTATCTCTTGATTTCTTATTCTACAAATTTTACTTCATTTTTACACTTCGATAATTTAGATTCTTTATCAAACAAAAAAAAACTCGAAAATTGTTAGATTAAATAACAAAGAGACGGTAATTATTAGTACTTATAATCCTCGTGGGAATGACACGGTACTCAATAATCTATACTATAAAACGATAGGTGCACTTGCCTACGGTTTTAAAGGTAGCTTTTGAGCCATCAAGTTTTGGCGCCGTTGCGGGGATTGTAATATTAAGAACACCTTATTTTTGTTAATTTAATCATTTTTTTTTTATTTTCATCAATTGTCTTTCTAGGTATCTATCTTTGTGAGTCTTGGATTATACTTATCCTCCTTGTTTACTACGATTGCATGCCTACGTCGCCGAAACCGAAGGCGCGAGACCGCCAGTAGCAAACACGGAGGAAAGTATTAGTACGCACCACGAGGAGGATACTAACGAAAGCAAGGATCCCGATATGGCGGATGAACAACAAAGAACCGTATGTACGACTACGCCAAGCCATCTATGGATCGATGACGTCGTCTAGTATCGTAAGTCCCATTTTTGCAGACCAATAATTTGAAATCAAACCGAATGTCATTCAAATGGTGCAACAATTTGTCCAATTCGACGGCTTACGGATGAAGATCCAAATAATCATATCGCGAATTTCCTCGAAATTTGCGATACTTTCAAAATAAATGGAGTCTCCGACGATGCCATCCGTTACGCTTGTTCCCATTTACTCTTGGGGGACGGGCTAAACAATGGCTAAACACTTTACCGAAGGAACAATCACAACATGGAGCATTATGGCGGAAAAATTCCTTTTAAAGTATTTCCCACCCGCTAAAACCGCACGATTGAGGAATGAGATCTCTTCATTCACTCAAGAGGACGATGAAACGTTGTACGACACTTGGGAGAGATTCAAAGAATTCTGCGAAAATGCCCACATCATGGTTTTCCCATTTGGATGCAAGTCCAAACATTTTACAATGGGTTGCTCTCATCGACAAGGCAGATGATTGATGCGGGGGGGAACATTGAACAATAAGACACCGGCCGCCCAAGATCTCATAGAAGGAATGGCCATGAATGGCTATCAATGGCAATCCGACGGGAAAAACCAACAGTCGGTGGGAGTATATAATGCGGACGCGGTGGTGACACTAGCCGCACGTGTCGAAGCTCTAACTCGAGAAAATCGACGGGTTGGCGGCTCAAAACCACCAACACAACAAGCCTTCTCATGCGAGACTTGTGGAGGATCGCACAACCACCAAGATTGCCCTCACGCGATACCGCCGCATGAACAAGTGGATTATCTAGGTAATCAATCTCGACCCTTTCAAAATAATCCTTTCAAAGAACACTTATAATCCAGGTTGGCGTCAACACCCGAACTTTAGTTGGGAAACCAAGGTCAACAGGCTTTAATCCAAACGCACTCCCCAATTGTCCGCACCTCCCGATTTCCAACCGCGAAAACCAAGTTTGGAGGACTTATTGTCCAAATTGGTCAAACAACGGAAACCCATTTCACGGCCACCGAAACATCCTTAAGGAACCAAGAAGCATCCATTCGCAACTTGGAAAATCAAATTGGTCAAATTGCCAAAATGATCTCGAAAGGCCACAAGGGAGCTTACCTAGCAACACCGAGCCAAATCCAAGAGAACAAGTAAAAGCAATCACTCTAAGGAGTGGAACAAAACTAGACAAGACGGATGCCGGAGGACGAATCCACGCCCATACAACAAAAAAAAAGACGAACGGTATCCAAGGAAACAAAGAAAATGGTACCGGAATTCCAACCACCTATCCCGTATCCAAGTCGATTGCGCAAGGACAAACATGACGACCAATTTGGTAAGTTCTTGGATTTATTTAAACAATTGCACATCAATATTCCTTTTGTTGAAGCCCTTTCACAGATGCCAAAATATGCCAAGTTCCTAAAAGATCTTCTTTCAAATAAGAAGAAGCTTGAAGAAATATCCATGGTGCAATTAAATGAGGAATGCTCGGCAATTTTGCAAAACAAGTTACCTTTAAAATCAAAGATCCGGGGAGTTTCACTATTCCTTGTCATGTCGGTAATTTGATTGTTGATCGGGCATTGGCGATCTAGGGCTAGCATTAATTTGATGCCTTATGATTTATTCAAACAAATGGGTCAGGGAGCCAAAACCAACTAGGATGAGCCTGCAATTAGCTGACAGATCTATTAAATATCCTAGAGGCATTGTTGAAGATGTTTTAGTCAAAGTCGATAAGTTTATATTTCCTGTCGATTTTGTAATTCTTGATATGCATACAGATGTCGAAGTCCCTTTGATCCTAGGGCGTCCATTTTTAGCTACTGCTAAGGCAATCATTGACGTGCATGATGGCAAACTAATTTTAAGAGTCGAAGATGAACAAGTCATTTTTAAAATCGCTACATCAATGAAAAATATGATAGATAAAGATGACTCTGTTTTGCTATTGATCTTATCGATATGGAGATAACCAACTCTCTACCAAGCATGATTTCTAACTAATTTTTGGAGACTTGTATTGTTCAAAGTGCGGGTATATCGGATGAAAACCCCTTTCTTAGGGAATCCGTACTCGCATTGGAGAAAAACAAACCAACGAGCAGCAGAAAGAGTTCGAAAAGATTGAAAACTCGGGTGGGGCATATCAAACCATCCATTGAGGATCCACCACTGTTGGAGCTGAAGGAGTTACCCGAACACTTGGAATATGCATTTCTAGCCGAGAACGCCAAACTTCCCGTAATTATTTCCTCCAATTTATCTTCTCATCAAAAGGATAGATTGTTGGCAATATTACGGGAACATAAAAAGGCCATCGCTTGGAAAATCTCCGACATTCGAGGATCAATCCTTCCTTTTGCACTCACAAGATTCTCGATGGAGGAAAACTTCAAGCCGGTTGTTCTACCTCGGCGTCTCTTAAATCCAAACATGAATGAGGTAGTTAAAGCGAGAGGTAATCAAACTACTAGATCTTTGGGCTCATCTATCCAATCTCCGACAAAGATGGTGGGTAAGTCCAGTTCAAGTGGTCCCAAAGAAAGGTGGGATGACGGTGGTACCAAATGAAAAGAATGAACTTATTCCGATGCGAACGGTAACGAGGTTGGCGAGTTTGCATCGACACGACGACTTAACGATGCTACTCGCAAGGACCACTTTCCTTACCTTTTATTGATCAAATGCTTGAACGCGTTTATCTGGTCACCTCTATTATTGCTTCCTTGATGGCATGTCGAGGTTATTTTCAGATCCGATAGCAGGAGGATCAAGAGAAAACCACTTTCACTTGTCCCTACGGTACTTTCGCCTATAGACGCATGCCTTTTGGGTTGTGCAACGCACCAAAGAACTTTTCAACGTTGTATGCTTGCCATCTTCGATGAGCTTGTAGAAGAAATCATGGAAGTCTTCATGGATGACTTCTCGGTTTTTGGGGATTCATTTGATCTTTGTCTTGCAAATCTTAAAAAGTCATTGTTCGTTGCGAAGAGACTAACCTGGTACTTAATCGGGAAAAATACCACTTCATGGTACAAGAAGGCATTGTTTTGGGGCATAAAATTTCTTGCAGGGGAATTGAAGTTGACAAAGCGAAAGTTGATACAATTTCCAAATTGCCACCGCCCGCCTCGGTGAAGGCTATCCGAAGCTTTTTGGGGCACGCCGGGTTCTATAGGCGCTTTATCAAAGATTTTTCAAAAATCGCCCGGCCACTTACTCGCCTTTTAGAAAAGGATGCAGTTTTTGATATCAACGATGAATGTCTCCAAGCATTCAACACTTTGAAAGAAAAACTCACCACTTCTCCCATCATGGTGGCTCCGGATTGGTCTCAACCGTTCGAACTCATGTGTGATGCTAGTGATTATGCGGTAGGAGCGGTACTTGGGCAACGAAAAGATAAACATTTCCGGCCAATTTACTATGCAAGTAAGACTTTGAATCCTGCTCAATCCCACTATACAACTACCGAAAATGAACTACTTGCAGTGGTTTTCACCTTTGACAAATTTCGGTCATACCTGATTCTATCCAAAGTCATTGTCTATACGGATCACTCTGCTTTACGCTATCTGCTCGACAAAAATGACGCAAAACCACGACTAATTCGATGGGTTCTCCTACTCCAAGAATTCGATGTGGAGATCAAAGATAAACGGGGTGCCGAAAATCTTGCCGCCGACCACCTATCTCGGCTTGAGCACTCCGGCACCGATGAGCAACACAATGGACATATCAACGATTCTTTCCCAGATGAGCAACTCTTTGCCCTTAACTCAATTTCAATTGATATTCCTTGGTTTGCAGATCTCACTAATTATCTTGCAGGAAAAGTTCTCCCAAAAGGAATGACCCATCAACAAAAGAAGAAATTCTTTTCGGACCTCAACTATTATATTTGGGACGATCCCCACCTCTTCCGAGTTTGTGCGGATCAAATCATACGAAGGTGTGTTGCACTTCCCGAAACAATTTCCATTTTGAATCATTGTCACAAAGGACCCACTGGTGGACATTATCAAGCAAATACTACGGCACGCAAGGTCCTTGAGTCGGGTTTTTATTGGCCTACACTTTTCAAAGACGCAAAACGGTATGTTGAAACTTGTGATAGTTGTCAACGAGCAGGGGAATATTTCTCGAAGAAATGAAATGCCCCAAAACGGTATACTTGTTTGTGAAATTTTTGATGTTTGGGGTATTGATTTTATGGGACCTTTTCCGGCGTCGTTTGGCAATAAATATATTTTGGTAGCCGTTGACTACGTGTCTAAGTGGGTAGAAGCTCAAGCTTTACCTAAAAATGATGCTAGAGTGGTGGTGCATTTTCTCAAAAAACTTTTTACCCAGTTTGGTACACTACGAGCCATCATTAGCGATAGAGGCACTCACTTTTGTAATAATCAATTTGATAAGGTTTTAAAGCGTTATGGTGTCACACACCGAGTCGCGACCGCTTATCATCCCCAAACTAGCGGTCAAGTCGAAGTGTCCAACCGCGAATTAAAACGAATTTTGGAAAAAACGGTTGGGCACTCTCGCAAGGATTGGTCCTCAAACTCGATGATGCCCTTTGGGCTTATAGAACGCTTTCAAAACGCCAATAGGGACTACCCCATACCGACTCGTCTATGGTAAAGCATGTCATTTGCGGTTGAGCTTGAACATAAAGCCTTTTGGGCTATTAAAATGCTTAATTATGACTTGTCAAGTGCGAGGAAATAACCGTTATTGCAGATTAACGAACTCGAAGAATGACGAAATTCGGCATACGAGAATTCAAAATTTACAAGGAACGAACGAAACAATGGCATGACAAGCACATTAAGCACACGAGGAATTCCAATAGGGTGATCGGGTGTTACTATTAAATTCCCGACTTCGCCTATTCGGGTAAGTTAAAATCCAGGTGGTCGGGCCATTCATCACATTACTCAAGTGTTTCCTTACGGAACTATCGAAATTACACACAAGGAAATGGGCACCTTTAAGGTAAACGGACACCGTCTGAAGCTTTATTTTGGGGGCACCATCGATGATAATTATAGAGATTCCCTCAAGCTTGAGGATCTCCCAATTACATCACACAATTATAGGTGAATCAGTCCAGCTATACGACATTAAAGAAGCGCTACCCGGGAGGCAACCCGATGATTTTTGTATCAATTTGTTTCAAATTTTTACTTAGGATTCATTTTTTTTACTCGGGATGATATTTAATAATAATAAAAAATAAATACAGCTCGGGACACGGCCGGGCCGTGTCTTCCGACATGGCCGTGTCCAAATCCACCGATTTTCCCTTTTATATTTTAAATATAAAAAAAAATCAAAAATTAGCCCGAACACGGCCGGCCGTGTCGCCCGACACGGCCGTGTTGGGCCCAAAATTTTATTCGCCGCTTGACCGAGAACACGGCCAGGCCGTGTGTCGCCCGATTCTGGCCGTGTCAGTGTCCGGCCGTTAAAAACAAGGGGGTTCGGGTGGGTTATTTTTTCGATTTTTTCATTCCAAAACCCTAAAAACCCCTCTTCTTCACCAAAATTTCCCCAAATTCACCTCACTCTTCTATCTAAACTCAAAATTCTTCCATAAAACACTATCTTCCCTCCATTGCCAACACTTCTACCGATTGATTGTTGGGAATTTTGTGGGCTTTTGGGAGATTTCTCTTGTGGGTTTTTATTTCAAGGTATGATTTTCTATGTTATTTTTTTTTGTGTGTTTTTATGCTTTCAATTTGTTTATAAATGTGTGAATTTTCTATCATTTAGGGATTTTTGATTTAACTTAAATTTTGGAATTTTTATGCCTAATTATTTGTGTTGAAGATGAGGGTATTTTTGGATTTTTATGGTGATAATGTTGGCCCCATGTGCTATTGAAATTTGTATGGGAAAAATCATGTGAAGTCAATTGTTGGAATTATCTTGCTTAATTTCACCAACAAAATTGGTCTTAAACGAATGAAAGGGTTTATTGTTGCCTAAATATAACGATATGAGCGTTTGTTGATTGATTGATTGTTAGAATCATATGATTGATCATGAGTGGAAACCGTGCTTTGTTGTAACTTACGTCTTATTTTGATGAGAACTTGAAGGTGATGGGATGATGTTGTTGTTGGGAATTTAATTGAGGCATGGTTTTTATAGGATAGTTGGTTTTCAAAGAAATATTAATAAGAATCTTTGTCCTTGTATTGCATGTTGCTATCAAAAATTCCTTTTTCAGGACTACCATGTCAAAACGAAGTCGAGTTGCCGCTCCTTCCGGTCCAGGGGACCTCGGCTCTCGCCCCTCCCGGGCTAATCCACCAAGTAATCGTCACGGCATTCTATTTAGGGATGACGAGCAAGCAACCCGATATCAACAATTGTTGAGTAAACCGTTGCACAACACCAGGTATCCGGACGCCATGACATTAGAGACCCTTGGGCTACAAGAAGATATTGATTGGATGTTTGAACAAGTTGGGTGGGGACAATTCATGGGTGTGAAAGCACCAACTTTTGAGCGCGTCATCGAATTCCTTAGCTCATTTAACGCCGAAATCCTCACGGGAACTCATGCTAGGGACGGCCTCATCTCTTTTCGCTTGTTCAATCAAGAGTATACATTGACTCTTGCCGACTTCAATCAAATATATGGTCTTCCAATTGATGGTAACAGACGCTTTCCTAGCGACTTTAATGCACAGCGGTTTTGGAATGAAATAGCTCCTTCATATGACTATGTTGCTTCTCGTGCTAAAGTATCACGCGTAATAAATCCTTGTTTTCGTTATATGCATCGTGTGATGGCTAGCACACTTTTCGGTAGGGGAAAGTGCGGGAATTTGAGGAAGGACGAGCTATTGTTTTTATGGGCTATGGTCTATGGCAAACACCTTGACACCGGGTCTCACTTAGCACGCCATTTCGAGAAAGTCGGGCGGGCGAATGTAGTAAAATTCTTGTTGGAGGCCTAATTACTCCAATTGCTCTTCACTTCGAGCATGACTTAACGGATTTACAACAAACGCGAGGAAGACGCGCATTGATCTCGAGGTATGCATCGCTATAAAATTAATTGAAAGAATCAATGATCAATTTTGCTTGCTTTTTCGACATACATCCCAACGACTATTACTTCCCGACCGGCCACGAACTACAATTCGTAATCGTGACAATTGGTTGATGGGTATGCGACGCAATCCGGAGGATGACGGTCGCCTCGAACTACTACCTCCCATAGAGGATGATGCTCCCAAATCCCCATCTCCTCCAAGGGGTTCACCATCCCATACTCCTTCATCTCACCCACCACCACCACCGCCACCGCATGAACAAGTCAATCTTCAAGCTATTCTACAGAGCAACAACACCAAAGAGACATGCTATCATATCAACAAACGATGCTCGAACGCAAACAGACTATGCTTGACCGCCAACAACAAATGATGGAGCAGCAATTTGGCGTCATTAGGGATATTCGAGAGGACCAACAACAACAAAATGCCCTTTTATCTCAACTCCATCAATGGCACCTCTCTCAAGGACACTTCCCACCACCGTCATAAGGTCGTATTTGTCTTTGTCTTAGTTTTTGTTTCCTTTGCTCCATTTTGTATCCCATCTCCTCTTCACATTGGGGACAATGTGACCCTTGAAGTTGGGGGTGGCGAGATTTGTTAGAACGCTTGATTTGAACTATTTTCTTTAGCTTTGCGTGTTTTAGCTTTCTTTGTGGATATTTCGTTTTTTTTTTACGCACCTTATCAATACCTTGCAAACAAACATGAGGTGATTTTTTTACAATTAGATAAGTTAGTTGTGGATTGGTTATGACCATTTTTATCCCGAAAAAGTCATCTTTTTGAAAACTCAAATTGCCAAAATGTTTTTAAACTGCGTGACTCTAGTAAAAGGATGAATTTGGCCAAAAGAGTTTAATGTCATGAAGTTAGCTTGGACTTTGCTTAAATCTAGATACTTTGTGTCATGATCACTAGAGAAACCATAACTCAAAAAAAAAAAATTGTGCTAAATCTTTTGTTATATAAAGGGACAATTCGAGGTTATATTCTCTCTGTTTGTTGTTGCTTAGTAACTAGGAGCATTCATGAGCCCCATGTTTGTCTCTTACGTAAAACGGCGACACAAATATGAATATGGGACACCACCCTAGGAGTTTTTGAAAAGACATTCAAAATTTAAACCTAGTGGAAGTTTGCCTCAAAAATGTCCGATTTTATAATTATATTTGCAATATAAAAAAAAACGAAAAAATAAAAAATTGAAAAGACCTGAGTTTTGAACTTCTCCTTTTATCATTGCATTTTTGTATTTAATCTAAGCATATGAACGACAAATTTTTCGTGATATGACAACTGTGATGTTTTGAACGATTCCAATTATTGAAGTCACTCTCTTTTAATGATTGGTTGATTTGAAAAACGGATGGATTGACTTAATTGGGAAGGAAAAAGGTTAGCGATTCACTTCAATCATGTCGAAATTGTGAAAATAGATATCTCTTTTTTGTTTTCAACCCATCTCTGTTTTAAAAATTGCTTGAGGACAAGCAAAATTTCCAAGTTGGAGGCGGTTTGATAAGTGTAATTTTGTACATATTTTATATTATTAATTAAATAGTTTTTGAATTGTTTTGATAGAAAAATCATAGTTTCTCAAGTATTTCTGTAGCATTTTCATAGTGTGATGTGTTTAACATTATAGGTGGAGCAATTTGGAGCAATGTGAAGCCAATATTACTTGAAAAAAAGGCAAGAAAATCACTCAACATGACTTGGGGTGTCAAGTAACATGGCCATGTTCAAAAAAAGAAGGAAATAAATTGGATAAAAATTGGAAAAAGGGTCCAAAACGGCCAAGCCGTGTCACCAAACACGGCCATGTTGAAGGGGATCAAAAGAGGAGGAAAAATCGCACAAAACAGGCCCGAACACGGCCTGGCCGTGTCGTACAACACGGCCTGGCCGTGTTGTCCAACACGGCCTGGCCGTGTTGTCCAACACATGCCGTGTGTCGCCCGCTTTTGTTTCAAAGCAAATTTTGTGCAAGACGGCTGGCCGTCTTTGTCGACACTGGCGTGTCGGGACCCTTTTGCAACTTTTCCATGCGAAAATTATGGAAAACTCACCTACCAAGCCTTTTGACCACTTTTATACACCTTTAACACCCAATTTTGTCTTTGCAACATGTCCCCATATTCCCTCAATCATCAATTGAGTACAAGAATTCACCAACCAACAATGAAAATGGAGGCAATTGTTTAACAAAAGAGAGTATTATCAATGTATTGGTTGCCTATAAAAGCCAAGGGTTGAAGTTGGGAGAGGCATTCATTAGATACTCAGAAAATATTCATTGTATTCATTCCATTAAGTAGAATTGGGATCAAGGGGTCTTGGAGGAGTAAGCTTGAGGCAACATTGGGGAAGAAGGCTTGGAGCAACATCATCAAGTCAATTGAGATTTTGATAAAGATAAGTACACCATGTCTACAATGTTTACATCTTCTTGTGTAATTTATTCTTGTGTCAAAAGCATGTGTAGCTAAAACTCCTAGTGTTTGAATGTAATGAACTCTAGAATGGATTTGTGATTAAGGTGTGTATGTTTTTAATAAAATTCTCATGTCTTGTGTGATTCACTTATATCATGCTTATCTCATTCGAGTTAATATTTCCGGTATATTAATTTGATATCTTTTCTTCATCGGGTAATCGAAAGATTTATGGTGAAAAAGAAATTGTATAAGTGAAAAGAGTTGCATGCAATCCTAGATATAGGACGACATAAATCTTCTGGATTAGGGTCAAACCTAATATGGGAATTCATAAATCGTTATAATGCAATCTTGGGGGTTTTAACTAGAAAGAGATTTCAGTTAATCAACTTGAGATTAGGAGTTTTTCGCCTTGAGAAAGGGATTAACTTAAATCGGGAATTTCTACGGTCCACATAGCATGAGATTTTATTAAAAGAGGTTGGTTTTTACTTAAGGGCTTATGGTTGAATCTTTTAACTTGTCAAATCACAAAAACATTCTAGAGGATTTACATTCAAACACACTTCTATCTCTTGATTTCTTATTCTACAAATTTTACTTCATTTTTACACTTCGATAATTTAGATTCTTTATCAAACAAAAAAACTCGAAAATTGTTAGATTAAATAACAAAGAGACGGTAATTATTAGTACTTATAATCCTCGTGGGAATGACACTCGGTACTCAATAATCTATACTATAAAACGATAGGTGCACTTGCCTACGGTTTTAAAGGTAGCTTTTTGAGCCATCAAGTTTTTGGCGCGCGTTTGCGGGATTGTAATATTAAGAACACCTTATTTTTGTTAATTTAATCATTTTTTTTTATTTTCATCAATTGTCTTTCTAGGTATCTATCTTTGTGAGTCTTGGATTATACTTATCCTCCTTGTTTACTACGATTGCATGCCTACTACGTCGCCGAATCCGGGAAGCGCGAGACCGCCGGTAGCAACACAGAGGAAAGTATTAGTACAGACCACGAGGAGGATACTAACGAAAGCAAGGATCCCGATATGGCGGATGAACAACAAAGAACCATGTACGACTACGCCAAGCCATCTATGGACGGTACGTCGTCTAGTATCGTAAGTCATTGTTGACCAATAATTTCGAAATCAAACCGAATGTCATTCAAATGGTGCAACAATTTGTCCAATTCGACGGCTTACCAGATGAAGATCCAAATAATCATATCGCGAATTTCCTCGAAATTTGCGATACTTTCAAAATAAATGGAGTCTCCGACGATGCCATCCGTTTACGCTTGTTCCCATTTACTCTTCGGGGACGGGCTAAACAATGGCTAAACACTTTACCGAAGGGAACAATCACAACATGGAGCATTATGGCGGAAAAATTCCTTTTAAAGTATTTCCCACCCGCTAAAACCGCACGATTGAGGAATGAGATCTCTTCATTCACTCAAGAGGACGATGAAACGTTGTACGACACTTGGGAGAGATTCAAAGAATTACTGCGAAAATGCCCACATCATGGTCTTCCCATTTGGATGCAAGTCCAAACATTTTACAATGGGTTGCTCTCATCGACAAGGCAGATGATTGATGCGGCGGCGGGGGGAACATTGAACAATAAGACACCCGAAGCCGCCCAAGATCTCATAGAAGGAATGGCCATGAATGGCTATCAATGGCAATCCGTACGGGGAAAAACCAACAGGTCAGTGGGAGTATATAATGCGGACGCGGTGGTGACACTAGCCGCAAAGTCGAAGCTCTAACTCAGAAAATCGACGGGTTGGCGGCTCCAAAACCACCAACACAAAGCCTTCTCATGCGAGACTTGTGGAGGATCGCACAACCACCAAGATTGCCCTCACGCGATACCGCCGCATGAACAAGTGGATTATCTAGGTAATCAATCTCGACCCTTTCAAAATAATCCTTTCAAAGAACACTTATAATCCAGGTTGGCGTCAACACCCGAACTTTAGTTGGGAAACCAAGGTCACATGAAGCCTAATCCAAACGCACTCCCCAATTGTCGCACCTCCCGGTTTCCAACCGCGAAAACCAAGTTTGGAGGACTTATTGTCCAAATTCGCCCAAACAACGGAAACCCGTTTCACGGCCACCGAAACATCCTTAAGGAACCAAGAAGCATCCATTCGCAACTTGGAAAATCAAATTGGTCAAATTGCCAAAATGATCTCCGAAAGGCCACAAGGGAGCTTACCTAGCAACACCGAGCCAAATCCAAGAGAACAAGTAAAAGCAATCACTCTAAGGAGTGGAACAAAACTAGACGAAGTACGGATGCCGGAGGACGAATCCACGCCCATACAACAAAAAGACGAACAGTATCCAAGGAAACAAAGAAAATGGTACGGAATTCCAACCACCTATCCCGTATCCAAGTCGATTGCGCAAGGACAAACATGACGACCAATTTGGTAAGTTCTTGGATTTATTTAAACAATTGCACATCAATATTCCTTTTGTTGAAGCCCTTTCACGGATGCCAAAATATGCCAAGTTCCTAAAAGATCTTCTTTCAAATAAAGAAGAAGCTTGAAGAAATATCCATGGTGCAATTAAATGAGGAATGCTCGGCAATTTTGCAAAACAAGTTACCTCGAGAAAATCAAAGATCCAGGGAGTTTCACTATTCCTTGTCATGTCGGTAATTTGACCGTTGATCGGGCATTGGCGATCTAGGGGCTAGCATTAATTTGATGCCTTATGATTTATTCAAACAAATGGGTCAGGAGCCAAAACCAACTAGGATGAGCCCGCAATTAGGTAGCGGATCTATTAAATATCCTAGAGGCATTGTTGAAGATGTTGAGAACCGGAACTCGAACGTTTACTCACAGTTCGATTTGGAACCGAAGACGATTTCGGTCGATTCAACTCGGTCCTCCATGGTTCGGTTTCGATTAAAAGCGGAATCGTTTGTTTATCTTTTGATAATTTTTTGAATTTTTAAAAATAATTTATCAATTTCAGTTATTAAAAAAAGAAAAAGAAAGAAAAAGACTTGGTGTTAATAATCAATTAAGTTTTATACTTAATATTAATAATAACATTAAACTATTTATATATACTATTAGAGTACATCAAAATCAAATTTCACGTAGTTCGCTTATAACATTTGGTCTAAAACATGTATTATGTAGTTATTAATATAAAACATCATAATAAACATTTAAAAATTTTCTAGCATATGTTTACCAAAAAAGAAACTGTTGGTTTTAACTTTAAAAAAACGGTTCTATCACGGTTCTACCGACGGTTCTAACAGACGGTTAAAACCGCCGGTTTCACGGTTTTTGAGACCAAGGAACCGGAACTGGAACCGGCCTACATGGTTTTGGTTCCGGTTTTGGAACCATTGACCACGGTTCCGGTCCGGTTTGGAACTCGGTTTCGGTTCCATTTGTCCACCCTAGATGTATGTATGGATATATCAGATATATAAGAATATATTTGCTCATACACAAAACTCTTTTACTTTTGTAAATCTCGTCTGAAATTTCGTGACAAATTAAATTAAATATTTCAATATAGTACAGAGGAGATATATACATATATATACCCACACATACACAAATATGTTGTTTAAAAAAACATTCTTGGCCAGTTGGCCTTTCGAAGCCTAACTAGGTCTAAACATTAAAGTAACGTGTAAAGAATATTTATGGGGAAAGATAGAAAGGAGAGTCAGATGAAGTATGTTAATGAGGGAGCATTTTTTGTAACAGAGCGAGTCAGTCAGGTAACAGAGAAATGGGCTTCACGATACCTCATTGGGGCTCGTTCCACTATATATCTCCATAAATATTTAATACTACTATAGTAACTACACCAAAAATTATATAAAGGATCAATGCATTAAATATTTTATTTATGCAAAATTTAATTTTTGGAGCCTTTAAACACGCCAGTTTTCTAGGGAACAAAATAATTGTTACCTTTGTTGGATCCCTATTTGAGTCGGAACCCGTTTTAAAAAAAATATTTTTGGATAAAAATTAATACTTTGTGCCAACATACTAGCTGATTATTGTGTTCAGTTTTTACCTTAAAAAATTACTTTTTACAATTAAAAGTATAATTTTTTGTTTCATTGCATGGTGCGGCCGTATCATACAAGACACACTCATTGAGTGGCCAAGTGAAAGTAAAAAGAGAGAGAAAAAAATAAACAAATGAAATAAAAGATTATATTAGCGTCATTCCTACAATATTTATTGATAAGAAGTAGTACATCTACTTCAAATGTAGACCATATTGAATTTTTGATTATATAAAAACAATATATATATATATATATATCGAAGTTAAATAAATGCCTCTTTGCCACTCGATTTCAACAATTTGGTACTCGTATAATAATTGGTGTAGGACAAGAAATTGAATGTGAGAGGTAAAAAATGTAATTTCTCCATTTTTTTCTGCATGAAAAGGCCAAAGAAAAGGATGGCATCAATTAAAGTTTAGGTAAATACCTACAAAATTTAACTGCAGTTTGGTTCATGAGATTCCACCCGTATTATTGTGTTGTTTAATTAAGTAGTACTTTAGCTCATGTAGACTGTTATTTTTATTACATTATAACATATACAGATTAATTTCACTACTAAATAATTGACTTTTCAAAGTATATATAGTACTTCATTTTGACAATTAAATATGAACAAACATTATTAAATGTTGGGCATCAATGACTCATTGACACCTTATTACATTTAGTACTGTTTCTACTTTTGAAATCTTGTGGATTACCAAATCTTGTATATTAATTAACCATTATCCTAATATTATTCCATGGACTTTTAATCATGCCAACTGTTTGATGCAAAATCATGATGTTGCCCATAATGAAGTGAATATATCTTCCAAGTGTTAACAAGAAAAGAACAAGAAAGAAGCTCACACTGGCTAGCATCTATCAATAATTTTTTTTTTCTAACTCAAAACAAGAGGCAAACTCAATCATTTGATAGTTCAACCACCTGCAACACTCACATGCATCACAGTCTTTCACTCCAATCCCTCAACTCACTAGTCACTACTAACAAAAACAACAAATTATATTGACACAACTTGCCTCCCAAATTCCGCTTTCACATTTTCTATTCCACTATAGTTGACAATGGGCCGGGTCGGATGGCCCGAACTCATTGTGCTTTTAAAAAAAAAAAAAAATCAGGTCAGGTTAGGTCAATCCTATTTTGGTCGACCCGCGTAAATATTTGGCCCAATTCACCCAGTCCAGATATATACTTCATGAACAAAAATTTTGGGCCGAGCCAAATAGGCCCGATTTTTTTTGGGCCTAAAAAGACACGACCCAGCATGACCCAAACCTTGGTCCGACTGAGCCGACCCACGGGTCGGACTTGCTTTTGTCACCTCTATATCCTAATTAAGATAAATATATACATTGATTATCCGGAAAAATTTCATAATAAGGTCCAAATTTAAGAAAATCTATCACTTCAAGACCCAAATTTTCAACATTCTCAAATCAAGACCTAATTTTTATTTTTTTTCTCAAATTGGGTCCTCCCTCAAATTTTGGATTCTCACTTTAACACCCAAAATTTTGATATTCTCAAATTAAGACCCACTTTTTATCTTTTTTTCTCAAATTGGGCCCTCCCCCAAATTAGGGTTCTCACTTCAGGTTTTTTAAAATTTAACAAAAAAGAGAAGTTAATGTAATCTATCACGCCAGCCACAAAAATTATTTTTCTTTCTGTTATCATTTTTTCGCTCATTACTTTTTCCTAATCGGTACTTGTTTTAAACTATAAAATTCAATCAAACTTGGATATCTTATTTTTTTAGTAACCAAAAAATTTTCTTCGCTTTTTTCATTCATAATTTGGATATCTTTATTTTTTAGTAACCGATATATATTTTACTACTTTTTTCATCTTGCTAGCTATATACATAAATTTAAAATCTCGGTATCTACACATAAACAAAATTGACAATAAATATAGATTATAAAAAAAGAATGAGCGAGAAAAAAAAAAAAAAAAGAGGAAGGAATATAATTTTTGTAGTTGACGTGATATATTACACTAACATTTTTCTTTTGTTAAATTCAAACTCAAGTGAGAACCCAAAATTTGGGGAGTGCCCGATTTGAGAAAAATATAAAAATTGGGTCTTGATTTGAGAATGTTGAAGTTTCGGGTCTTGAAGTGAGAACCCCAAATTTGAGGGAGGGCCCAATTTGAGAAAAAAAATAAAAAATGGATCTTGATTTGAGAAAGTTGAAATTTTGGGTCTTGAAATGATAGATTTTCATAAATTTGGACCCTATTATCAAACTCTCCCTTGATTATCCTAATATATTTACATTTGTCATTTTATCTAAATAATGGAATAGAAAAACATTATAGATCTAAACCAGTGTAGAAGTGATTGTGGACAATGGAGGGAAAGTAATCTTTGACATGACACGAATCTGGCCTAAAATTACTGAGATAAATATTGACACGGCTATACACGATGCTACCAATTTAAAACATATAGTTATCTTATATTTTACTTAAATTTTTATGTAATTTGAACATAGCCCGAAATTGAACACAATCCGACAACCCGAATTACCACCATTCGATAAAAAAAAATCATCTTTGCAACAAGAATGAGGGCAATCTAGTAAATTCACATCATAGTGAAATTTTTGGAAAAATTTGAAGGATATATGATGATGAACAAAATTCAAAAGACAAGTGCAATCCGATTGGGTCCCCAAGTGTTTCTTGGGTCGTGTTCCCAATTTTACACTTAACTTTCTTCTCCTTGGGATATCCGCAACCATCTCTCTCTCTCTCTCTCACACACACACAAAACACACAGTCTTCCCACATAAGATTTATTTGTATAAATACCCCCACACATGCAACAACTCCCTTAAACCCACATCCCCCCATTGCTTTCATCTCAAAATCACACACACAACACACACTAACATATACATACATACAATTGTATATGTATAGCATGGCTGAGCTCGACTACCAAAATAAACCATGCAACACCAACGGCCGCTTAAAACTCTTCGGTTTCAACATGACCGAAGATCAACAAGACTCCTCGCCATCGGAACCCACCAACAAAACGCCGTCAGTCTCGCCGGAGCCCGGCGGCGGATTCGCGGCGGCGGACGGCCGGAAATACGAGTGCCAATACTGCTGCCGCGAGTTCGCCAACTCGCAAGCCCTCGGAGGCCACCAAAACGCGCACAAGAAGGAAAGGCAACAGCTCAAGCGTGCCCAAATGCAAGCCAGCCGAAACGCCGCCGTTTCGTTCATGCGCAACCCTATGGTCTCCGCCTTCGCCCCGCCGGCCCACCTCCTGGCCCCTGCCGGATCCGTCGTCGTACCCGGCGGCGGTGTTTCCCCGTCCCCGTCGTGGGTTTACGTCCCACGCGCCGCGCCGCCCTTCCACGTGTCGCATGGATGCGTGTTTCCTCCTGGGAGGGGTGTAGGGAACATGTCGTACGCTGGCAGTGCAGGAGATTCCGGCCTCACGAGCGTTGGGCCACAGCAACCCGTTAAGGCCCATAATGGGAGAATGGATGGGCCGCCCTCTTTGAGTAGATTTTCTAGAGGTGATGATGGGCCGGGTTTCGATGATGGGTTTGGGCTGGATCTACATCTTAGCTTAGCTCCAGCCGCGCCGTAAGTCTTTTTATTTAGATAGTATAGAAGACCGTTGTTAATTCATCCCTAAGTCGGATTTTTGTACATTTTTCAGACTTATTTATTTATTTTTTCTTCTCTCAAGGTAAAACGTTTAAGTTCTCGGTTATTTCACTATATTTTGATTTGGAATTTCTGGATTAATCAACATTGTAAATTATTTATTTGGCGGTAGATGCCTGAAATTACTAGATTATCCCAGAATACATATGTGGATCATGAACAAAGAAAATGCGACTGCTTTAAAATACCTGCCTGAAAAAATAGATAAATTATAAATATAATTCCAGTAATTAATATTCAAATGGATTAGAATAAAGTTGATAGATTTCATTCAGGTATAGAAATACTTAGGAAGAATTTAACTCTAATGTATGTATATGAGGTTAATTAAGTCGTCATTATCAATCACTTTCATGATTTTCAATATAATTAAGACACGAATTTTGATTTTAAAGTTAGGAATCTATCTATATATAATTATATATGCGTTTGATAAAAAAAAATTAATTATTAACTATTTCATTATAGCAAAATATTAACTGCCCACAAAGTTGGACTTTTTTTAGTCAACTGGACAAAATTAATAGGGAAGGAACATAGGATCGAACTCAGCTCAGTTACCATAACAGCACGGTGATGCGTCCCGGTCAAATATAAAACGGTGAGAACCAGTCCACCGATCGACTTGGGCACGGACCAACACAGAAAGTTGATCCCACAAACTTACAACTTTTTTGTACTCAATATAGGAAGTTCAGTTAATTTTATTATGACGATTAATTTGTGTATAGGTAGTTGCTTTTTTTTTTTTTTTTCTGCCGACTTAAGCATAACCGACATTTATTTATTAGAAAAGAAAAAGAAAGAAGAAGTAAGTCAAGACTCATTAGTAAAGAAATTATGATGCTACAAATATTTCAAACTTTTCAAGCTTTAATTAGTGCAAGTTGAATTCCCAAACTAAATAAACTATCACATTTCTTTTTCATTTTTCCGACCAAGTGCAAATCTCTTGATTTGAGCATGGAAATCTTAGCCAACCCATTTATAGTTTTTTGTCTGCTGCCATATTTGCCAATATTTAGGGCTGAAGTCTTCATAATGGTCATATCATATACAATTAATTCATGTTTTTAGGGTCAAACAGTATATACTAATGGAAATCTAAGGTCTATGCATATATAATATTATATGTACTCATTAATGCTTTATTGCTAGCTGTCCCAACTCTTGTATATATCTACATAATACATAGTAAAAGAAAGACAAATTTATGAGAAAATTTCAGAAGAGTAACGGCTTGTTTGGTTTTGGTTACATATAAGGCGAAAATCATGCACGACAAATTTGATTTTAGCACTTTAAATAGTATATATAAGACTGCAAAAATGTTTTTAAAGAAGAAAAACTGACACGGATCGGATAATTGAAAGACAAATAGTTTTCTAAAAAATGAATAAAGATTTATTGCTCTTGCGTGAATTGTAGAATTGTAGTTGAACAACTCAAAACAAAGGTCTAAAAAAGTATTTGAAGTAAAAATACTAAACAAATCCGAAATCGCAAAGGAATCAAGTGCCCAATAAACAGGAAAACTTAAATGGAATGTACACATGCCTAAACGAGTGAATTTTGAGTTTGAAATATCCCGTTATTTTTTCAAGGAATTGGATCTTAATATAAAATCTATCGACGTTGAGGAAAGTTACGTCATTTGTAGCGTTCTTAGTTCATTCCGTTCAATCTATTGCAGCCCAATACTCATCCTCAATTCGTTCCACTTCAAAAACAAACATGACCTTAACTTTTTAAACCTTTGATAGAAAAAAAAAAAAAGAAGAAGAACAAGGTGGGGGATTAGATACAAAACTTTTTACTCAATGGAAGAAAGGCTTATATATGTGGCCCGGCTTACTCAAAGTCAAAATTTAAGTACAACTAGCTACTTGAAATTAAAGGTGAGAAAAGATTAGAATTAGTTGGGAACAAACATTAATAGAATAAATGATCACTCATAAAAGTAGGGTTAATGTTTCTAATTACATAGTATATATATTTTAAAAAAAAATGGAGTTGTGAGAAACCAATGGGTTGTATGTTTAAGGAAGCTTACGTGGAAGCACGAAAACAAGATAATGCTATTCCAAGAATCAAGCACCTTATAAGTCATAATCTGCTTAAAGCTGGACAACAATTATTATTATTTTTGTTTAAATAGGGGGGAAGAAATAGTCAAAATGGCAACTTCTTTTCGGTGCAAAGTGAGGCTTAAAAATTGTTAAATATATGTCTCAAGTCGGTGCTTTAATTTTGCATGCCTCTTCATGTTAGCTTTGGACTTCAACTATTGGAAATTAAGTCAGTGCTTTCATACATCATGTAAAAGAGTAAACCACATTGGTCACATAGGAAGCACTCGGCGGTCGACTCGTCCCTTATAAATAATTTTAAATTTCATATATAATTAAGGGATATTTACAAAAGACCCCTCGAGGTTCGGGCTAATTATAAAAAAATCCAGACATTTTAAAAAATTACAGTAAAACCCTTAAGATTTAATTATGTCTTATATTTTTCATTCCTTAAGCAAAAAATAGTGCAATATCCCCCCTTGATCGTTATAAAAATATTACAACTATACACTTAAATTAAAGACAAAATCAAATTTGAGGGGTTTATTTGTAATTTTGAAATATTTCTTGTTTTTTTTTTGTGATTAGCCTAAACCTCGGAGGTATCTTTTGTAATTATCTCTATAATTAATTTGATTAAGTTTTTGCTTCATTTAAATTACCAAACTATCATTTGATATAGCTCAGATCGCACATCTAACTAGAAGTAGCACTTTGCGTCGTGTTGGGTTCACGTGTCATGTCGAGACATAAAATTGATATGTTATTCAGATCATTTTTTTCAATCCTAGCTAGGTCTGATCTATTTAATTATCCGTGTTAGATTTTCAACCCTAACTCAACCTATTTATTATCCATGCTTTTCGGGTCGGCCTAAATGACATGTTTTTTCTTAAATCTAGGTAACTCGTCTATTTATATGAGTTATAAAGATTGTATGAGTTAATTTAAATCCAAAAATTATATTTACATATATTTAATAATTTTTTAAACTTTAATATTTGTACTAATAATGTATTCAACCATCCAAAAATATTGCAAAAAATAACATAATAACACCATAATCGTGTCAAACGAGTTAATCGTATTTTTAAGTTAACCATGACCCGACATGGTTATTATTTGTGTTACTCTGGTCCGACCCAATTCTGACCCTATCTTGCCTATTCTTAATCTTAATCCACTTATAACATGTTAGATTTGTATCGTATTTTCATATCGTGTTAGAACTTAGAAATTGTCACCCTTACATATAATCCGCGGTAAAATTGAAAATCCAGCATTTGTTGTTGCAGTAATAATTTTTGGGAGCATCGAAAGAAGACACGTATATAAGTGTAATTTATGGTGCTTATATATAATAATATTGAGTATCGTGAAATAATTACCAACGATCTTGAAATCTAGTAATTGGGGGTAAACGTTGGGACCTAATTGGGGGTAAACGTTGCAATCAAGGGTCACACTTGAGAATTAATTAGTGGGGATTAGTTTGGATTGGATGCTTTTCTTGTCTTTCGAAGATTTTTTACGACAAATAAGTCGATCTTGGTGAAAAAGAAGGGGGATTTGCTGCACAATCACAGATTCTTGAATAGTGAATACTTGTGGACTTTATGACAAAGTTTTCTTCTATCCCAAGATCTTTTTGGCAGATATGAAGTTGTTTGCAAGGTAAAACTAAAGAAAATTATTAGTTAGTCTCATTTTTTCCAAAACTTTACTTAAAAGGTTTATCATGAAGTAGAAGCCCCCACCTCTATCGTACCGTAGGCCTCTTGGCTAGACATGTTATAAATCGCGGGATATGCGTACGACAGGACATAGAAGGTGGTGACCACCGCCTCCCCCACCTTGCGATTAAACCACTGTAATATATTATTTAACCCCATTTCGATGTGATTTATTTACAAAAACTTGTATGTTTTGTTTTCATTTATATTAGATTTGATTTTGTCCCCCCCTAAAAAAATATAAATTCCTGTGTCTGTCCCTGTATACACGAATAGGGAGGGAGAAGGCCAACGGGACATAAACCCAGCAACAATCTTTGCAATATTTCAGCAAAGAACTGTCACCACACATATTCGAACCCGCGACATTGGAGTGATGTGACCCCAATTTTCCAAAACTTGGCCTGATGGAAAATGTACTAGTAGGTGTTGGTTGGGTCCTTTCAAATTTGTTTGCTATATTAGTGCATTGTTGAATTAATGTGTGGACATCCAATTCAAGTAAAAATCAATCAAAAAAAACCAAACTCTGTCTCTCTCCCAACAACTTTGTTTGTGGGGTGGGACTTCAAGTGTAGGTTTTATGTACTAATATAGAAGTTAAAGCCAATGGGACCAATCCTTATGCCGACAGTACTATCATCTGATGAAAAATTCTTAGGGTTGTTAGTTTTTGTCTGATTTCTAATATTGGTGAGTGAGAGCTAGCTAGCTTCCTCAAAGTGAGGCAATCATGCATCTCCATGTCATCAATACCACAACTCTTTTCATCATTAATATCTTCCTTTTTTTTTAAAAAGAAAAAAACCTATGTCAAAATTGGGAATGGGAATCCAACTAATTAATCCATTCTGAAACGGGTCATGATGAAAAATTTCATGTGATTCACTTAATATTGTTACTTAAATAAAAATGATATTATTGCTTGGAATTTATTACTTTAATTTAATCATGCTTGAATTTCTAGTCTAAATATTGATGTAAATTTTGAACCAAGTGTAGTGCACAACACACATATATTTAGGGTAAATGACAAAAACTATCACTTAGTTTAGACTAGTTACTAAAAACTCAAGTTAGCTTTCAAAATCACAAAAACCCCTTATGGTATTACAAACGCTATCGTGGTTTGTATTTGCTTAAAAATACCTCCCTCTTGAGGGTGCAATTTGTAATATAGAAATAAATGTCAAGTGGTATTCATGATTTTAACTGATAGTTGGGTGTTTTTGTAATTAGACTGAACCTCGGGGGTATTTTTGTAATTAACCCACATATGTATGTGTGTGTGTTAATGGTTGATGTTGTTAGTTGTATGTAATGCAGTTTCAAAAATGGATAATTACAAAAACACCCCTAAAGTTTACAAAAAAATCCAGAGTTTTTTGAAAATTGCAAAAAAAATCCTTGAGGTTTGATCCGTCTTACATTTTTTCAGGTGATTTTCGAAAATATTTCAAAAAACCCCTGATATTTGCAAAAATATTACATCTAACCCCTCTTAAATTTAAGACAAAATGAAACCTGAAGGGTTTTTTTTGTAATTTGAAACATGTCTGGTTTTTTTGTAATTAACCCAAACCTCAGGGGTATTTTTATAATTATCCCTTTCGAAAATTTGGTTTTTATTTTTATTTTCTTGTAATTAGTATTGTGGTACAGCTTAATTTCATTATTTGTTTTGATATGACTAATAATCTTGATTTTTGGGATCATGCTAAAACACTAGCACCAAGACAAATATCAACTTCATATACAATGATATAAGATTCTGAAGAGGTATGAAATGAAGCCAATTATCACATGCTTAATTTGTTCCACTACATGTATATATCTCATGTCTCTTGCATGTGAATACTAATTAAGATTGTTCTGTCAGGGACTAGAGAGGGCTTTGTTTTGGAGTAAATTTTGGACTTGATAATGGATCAGATTCCTAGGATTTTAAGGTGGTTCAATTAAATTAACTAGGTGCACAAACCCCATAATAATATATACTCTTTTTCATGGTTACTATATTTGTCTGCAGTGTTCAAATGTTCTTAATTAAAATCTAATAATGACAATACAATAGTAATGATTATTTAATTGATGATGAACAAGCCGCCCCACTATGAACTTGGTCCTCCACTGTTGTTAATTGTAACATGAACTACATTTTAAATGTTCTAATGGGTATTCATTTTTAACATATAAAAATCGTTATGTAAAATTATAGCTAGATCATATTCATGATTAATTCATGTCCATGAACCCATATAGCCTATAGGCATGGACAAGGGGCATTATTGATGACCAAGATATTGATGTTTATCTTCAAAAAATTGAGGTTGCCCTTCTATATATATGTAGGTTAGTAGGTATCAATTAGATTAGTTTTGTTGTGCTAGTACTAATAAACCCTTCAAGATGAAAACAAAAAACTGGAAATTGATTAGGTACCGGACGTTCAAATAATCATTGATTCAGATTTTTCATTCCACTTTCTCATTTCATTTACTATATTTTAATCACATGGATGCAAAGTTGGTCCTAGATTCCGAGAGGTCTTGAGCAAAAGAAAAAAAGGGTCCCTTGTGTTTACATAGAAAAATGATCCATATGACAACCATACATGTATAATAATTGAAAAACAAGGAAGAAGAAGAACTTCGGGGGGAGGGGGTTGCCGGTTGGGGGTCTATGCGATGCACCATCTTGACCACCCTGCAGTGTCGCCCCTGCCCCGGGTAGTTATATTCAAATAATCAATAACACATATTTATCTCAAAAACACGTGTCATTCATCCAACATAGTAGAATAAAAAATAGAATAAGATTAATGCCGAATAGGAAAAACTTGGAAGCTTGATGCAGGCTTTGCCATTTGAGGATGAAAATGGACTAGTGCAACAATGGTACATATCATTGTCCGAAAGCAGAAATAAGGCAAAATGACAGCACAAAGAAGAAGGCAAAATAATTAACAACACAGATAAGAAAACAAACAATTCAGGAAACTTGGTACTATATTTTTAGCACTTATCCTCTTCAGTTTTCATATGTTCTTTAGAATATTATATAAGACGTTTGAGATTTCATAAATTGTTATAAAGCATGTGAGGATTTTTTTTTCTTCTAAAGAATTGAGTTTATAACTCCTTTATGAAAACTAAAGAATTCCTAAAAAAATGCAACTTTCACAAACTATTTTATTTTGATTATATTAAATTCTATAATTGTTATTAATTATATACTCGCTAGCAATCTTATTTTATTGAAACACTTTAAAATTTTATTTTTAAAACAATATCTGATACCTTATATAAACTCCAATAAAATAAAGAGGCTTATTACATGTATTTAATAAACTAAGCCAACCACCCGAACTTTGATTCATATTACATCTACTAGCAAATGAGAAATCATTAATTAATTCGATACGAATCACTAATTTTGGAAGGTGGCTTTAATTTAATTAACAAAAAAAAAGTCTAGTAAATAAAACACGCTAAATATATAAAAATACCGAATATCAAATTGCAGTAGGTAATGTGGCATTGTCACAAATTTATAGTTAGCTTTCTAATAAATACAATGGATAATTACAAAATACCCCCAGTTCAGGTTGATCATAGAAAAACACAGATTTTTGGATATTACAATAAAACCCTTTAAATTTGATTCATTTTATATTTTCCCTTCGTATGCAAAAAAAAAAAAAAAAATTCGAAATCCCCCGTCCCAAATCAAAATATCACAGCTACCTCCTTAAATTTAATACGCACTCAAACCTCAAGGGGTTTTTTGTAATTATCGAAAATCTCTTTTTTTTTTGTAAATAGGCCAAACCTTAGGGGTCTTTTTGTAATTATCCCTAAATAGTAAATACATGGAGATTATAAGTACTTAGCACTAAATTTCCCTTTGGCTCTCAGAAGCCGCTATCAAATTCAATTATAATATGATTTATACGTACAATATGTATTCGAATTGATTCCGTAGTTACTATAATAATTTAATGGATTGATTGTTGTTGTACCTCGTATGAAGTTCGTTTTCAAAAGTAGGGACCCAATTCGGAGTTGAAGATACAACCCACTGGACCAGCTGGCAAAACTTGCATTGTGGGCTGGCCCATATATAATAAAGATGGAAACTGTAGCCAATTAGCATAGCATAAATTAATTGGACCAATTTATTGGTTCTCATCCAGTCCACATGTTGCACGTGTATGTTATTAACTTATAAGTCAATCTTTTTTGTCAAAAATAAATAAAATTTTATGATCTTTTAGATAGAAAAAAAATGGATATAATTTCAGAGAGCATTTCCAGTAACATGTCATTTTTTTCCTACAGGCTCGATTATAAGTTGCATATTAACATTCTCATTTATACAATTTCTTGACAGAAACTCTAATTTTATTTTTTATTTTTCCTTGATCCCATTGAATGTTTTTCTGTCACATTGCTCCAATGTCGGCAAAGGGCTGTGGAGCTTACTAATTTAATATGTCATAGCTTTACTTAAGAATTGGAAGAGTAAGTAAATGCCAAAAAATGAGATATGAAGAATCTGAAATCACACTATAGAACTCACATCAATAATTGCATATAAAGTGGTTGAGGCCAAGTCTATTTTTGCAACTAATCTCCTGAAAACTACCTGACTAGAATTTTGCCTTAAGGGTTGTACTTTTCTGACTGTTACACATAATTTTTCCTGGACAGACCCCTACTACTTAGTTTTTTGTATGCACTATTCACTCTTAAATGGGTATGAATATGGTTCACGCTTCACAAGTCGTTTACAGTAAAATTTCTAGCAAATCTATCGCTTCACAAGTCGTTTACACTATTCACTCTGACTTGTCCTACGTTGATTAACAGACAAGGAATTCTATAAATAACTGGCATTTAGTCGAATTCACAATTTCATGATAATGCTTACATGATTTGATTGACACGCTACATTTCGTTTTAGTGGGAATATAATTTCATAACTTTACAAAAATGATTTAATTCTCATAAAAGATTAAATTCTTTTTTTGAGTGTATAAAAGATGAAATCCAAGCATACAAAATATGCCCCTTCAATTCATACAATTTGCTATCTTGAGCACAATGTGAAGAAAAAGGTAAACCTATTAACACCCTTTTGATTGTGACAGAAGAAAATAAGTTAAGACATCCATTCATTACTTTTAATCGATAAGTTTTCATGGCCCTCCATCAAGGATTCAGACAAAGTGAAAATTCGGAAGACCCACCGACACAAAAATCTTTGCAACATGTGAAAATGCAAAAAACAAAATTACAGTTACTATGTATGATATGTGCTATAACTTACCTATTTCACAAGTTCTCGTGCTGAGCTGACACGTCTGGCTGCTCTTGTTGCATTGCACAGGCACACAAGACCTCCAAACAGTTTCATTCCCCATATCCATTAATGCAATAACCTTGGCAGCAAGATCACTCCTGATCTGATCACTTCTCGAGAACCCTTTGTTTTCCGGGCTAGCATTCTTTCCTCGATAGAACGCAAAACGTCATCTTCATTCAACCCCACCCTTTTTAGAATTTTATCTTTGGTTCCATTTGGATTGATGGATTTGGAGCTAAGGATTTCAAATCCACAATAACAAATCCATTGAAGTTGTTTGGATGAAGTCATTATATGATGGATTTTAAATTGTTGGAAACTATTTTAGAGTCATTTTGGAGGATTTCAAATTCACCTTAGATGGAGTCATTTGAAATTCTTCCCCAAATCCTCTCCCAAAATCCAAATCTTCTCATCCAACTGCAACCTTTCAGTTGTTGCAAAACCTATACAACAAAGTGGACAATATAAAAATTACAGCACTAGGGTCGTAAAAAATTGTCGCTGAAACAATTGTGAGATGGGATAGTGACAAAGGATACCCTCGAGGTTCGGTCTAATTACAGAAAAACCAAGCTATTTTCCAAAATTACAAATAGCCTTCAAAAAGAGGGTATTTGTTAAGTAAATACAAACCTCAAGTGGATGTTTGTAACACTTTAATGGGATATTCGTAATTTTAAAAGATAATAATTGGATTTTTGGTAATTAGGCTAAACCTCGTGTAGTTTTTGTAAATATCCCTTGTGAGAAAGTAGATAGAGAGTTACTTCAGCATAACTTGAACTGGAAAGCAATCCAAGAACATCCTAGACTTCTTTGACTTGTGTTTGTGGATTAATAAGGGACTTAACAATGGATAACTGCTGTTGCTTCTGTTGCTTCTTCTGAAAAGAATCAAAAGAAAATAAAATCTCAGAATCAGATACATTTGTGGACATCCACAAAAGAATGGAAGAGGGGAATGACAGACTATTGATGACAAACCCTGCCTTGAGCATGTTTACAGAACGGTTGATAAATCTCAAAGCTTCTTGAAGAGCTGCATTTAGGATGGACGGCGTGTGCAAATCATCAGCTAAATTTGTCTCAAACTCGTTATGCAGCTTACTGATGCATTATTGGGCAGCAGGGCTGATACGAGGCGTTTTGCCATTTGTTCCACTTTCTTCTCTCAATGCCGACAATGCGTTTTTGCAATCTTGCAAAGTCTGCCAATAATGTAAATTACCATAAAAACAGTTTACTAACTATATTACAACCTTGGACATATTGTTGGCTTCAGTTACATCTATACACTAGTGACAAGCCACAACAAATTTGTTATGCATAAAGCACAATCCATCATATCAAGAATGTAAGAGCTTCAAACAAGGTAATGTGTAGCCTCGATAGAAATTAATGATCAAACATAGATTAAAAATTATTAACAACGGCAGACACCATTCTGCAGCCAAAGGACATAAAAATGGAGTAGCCACTCAAAAGTCAAAAGCACAATAAGTAACACAGCGTTTATAAACAATTCATGAACAAACAAACAATGACGATGGGCCAAATGAAACGATGACCAACTGAAATAAGAATGATACGGAAACCTAACAAATATTCCATGAGGGAAACTTGGCATGTGTTTTTACCTGATATATATAGAAAATAGCTTCTGAAGCAACTTCTAACTGTGATATTGAATAATTGACGGGGGAACGGTAGTGAGTCCCAACAGGAAATGCCTTAATGCAAGTGGATGGTATAATTTTGTGACCTGGAAAAGAATAATTCGTCGAAATAGCAATGAGAAACGCAACAAAGCAAAAGGTTCAAAGTGTCAAGTTAAAGCCACTGATCACTCCATCTTTTACCTCACGAATGGTGAAAAGTTATCACTGGACTTAGACATTTTCTCATCATTTGCTGTAACAAAACCATTATGTATCCAGTAATTAACTTTGCTCTCTGAGCAAGCGACACAGCTCTGAGTAATCTCATTTTTATGACGAGGTAAGATTAGATCCATCGCACCCCCATGAATGTCAAATGCATGTGTCAAGTAATGAGCACTCATGGCACTGCATTCTATGTGACATCCTGGTCTTCCAGGACCTCAGGAGTCAGGGGCTGTCCCACAGTCGCCGCCAGGCTTCACAGCCTGCAAAAAGAATATAAATACTCTATTGATGCATACATGAAGCATAACTACACCATAAATCAAATTGTGAAATTTAATTTTAACCTTCCACAAAGCAAAATTAGCAGTATTCCGCTTTCTACCATCAACAGCAACTCGTTCCCAGCTCGATTGTCTTCTAGCTTCCGCCCGATAGAAGACCATAATTTGGGAAATTATAAACAGGGAAGTAAACATCTCCATCTACAGAATAAGCACAACCATTGCTGATAACCTGCAAAAATGAGACCAAAACAGAGAAAAGGGTAATTTATAAAAAATGCAACGTGAGGAAAGACGAAAAAAATTAATACATCTTTCATAGTTCTCAAAAAATGTCGTAATAACATTATCCCTGGTCACCATTACCATGATGAAAAGAAAGCAAGAAGAAAATAAATTATTTCCCCACTTTGTTCATAAATTTCCATCACATATAGCAATTAAAGGCAGGTTGCTGTGGGAGTGTCCTCGTCTTCATAATATAATCTTTGAGCTAGCCCAAATATTTAGACTTCAAATATAAAAGAAATACATCTGAGTACAACATCAAAGCAAACCCACAAAAAACAGTTTGTCTCAACTTATGGCATGGCTATTAGAAACACTCGTCTCCAGATCTATAAACAAGAGCATGAATACGCAGACATCCTAGAGAGAAAAAGAAACATTTGTATTGAAGATTAGAAAAGAGCATTATATTAATAAAATGAAACAAAACAACGGCAAGCAAAGAACCTTAGCTATCATGTCCTTGATTACCTCCATATAATCAGTTACACGGGCTGATGGGTAGGAACAAGGCGCTGGAGTTCAGCCATGTCATTAAGAAACTCTTGGCAAAAATGCCAACTCAATGCTTTTGGATCCTTCCCTTTCTCATTCGATCTACGAATAATCTTCACATACCAATACTTTAGGAACCATTGCATAAATCAATCCAGTATCATTGAATAAACACTGTCATTATCCACAGTATTAGTAAAATCAAAGCTTCACATTGGTGAATAACATATCATCAATAAATGTTTAAGAAAATAATGTCAAATTAAATTTATCCTAAGCACCTTTCCCTAGGTCCCAAGTGCAGGACTATATTATTTTCCTATGAAAGTCCAATTAACAAGTAAATCTGGCATTACAAAGATATTTGACATGAGAAAGGCCTGCATTTTCACATCATTGAACAAGAAGTACACATTACCCCTATCCCGCCTTCGATCACTGTAGGAATCTTCCATAGATCTTAAGGATCTCTTATTAAGTTGTCATCTGTACATCAATAAATGCATATCCTCGTTCTGTTCCATCAATTCCTTGATTCTCTCCCTCAGCTATTATTATTTTCAGCATTCAATGAACCGCGAAATATTTTTTCTTTGTGTAATCAAACAAAGAATTAAATAGTTTATCCCATTCTAGTTTTATTTAAATCTTAGCCTTTTTTATAAATTGGAAAACATGGCCAAGGATGTCTCACCTTGTCATCAACATCAGTTAATTGCAAAGATAAACAACCTCATAGCCCAAATATCTCAGATATCCACAAAATTTAGATTTCAACAGATAAATTTCAGATGGAATACATATGTCGGATACATCGTAGGCTCATAGCAACACAATTTTACAGAACCACTATTTAACGAAGTCGCAAAATAGATATACCATTATATGCAAGTCGAAGAAAGAAACTATCTTTCCAGGATCCCTTTTCTTTTAGACAACGACTTAATTGCAAAATTGGTCCTGTAACTTTGGGACTTTGGGTTGATGGCATTTAGGGCCTTTTCTTAAAAATTTGCAATTTACGAGTTTAATTTTAAAAATTGGGCACATTGAGGACAATTCCAGCCGAAAAAATTAAATACTGGTCGGATTATTGACGTGGTTGCCACCTCACCACCCCAAATTGGGATTTTGAATTTTCCAGCAAAATTGCTGATTGGAATATGAAAAATGACATGTAAATGTAACTAAATTACATTTGGAATATGCATGTCATATGTGTCCCAGGCAGCATCGCAATCAGCAATTCCTCCAGAAAACTGAAAACTCCCAATGGATGTGAGGTGGGAGCCACGTCAGTAATCCGACCATTTTTTGAATTTTCCAACCAAAATTGTCCTTAATGTGCCGAATTACATAAATAAGTTGCATCTTCACAAAGATGGCCATGCCTACAAAAAGGAGGTTAACTTAATATTTTGGTCTTCATAAAAAGGTAATATTATTCAAAATAACAAAATACAAAAACAAGTTATTCAGTCTTCACCATTCTAGAAACAACTGAATTTCACGTAATGTAGTTTGCAAATCTAAAATACTATTAGTGGAAATGGTACAAAATAGCCATTTACAAAATGTAAAGATGAAAAATAGCCATCTTTTGTAGACACATCTTTTTTAGCCATTTTGGGGTGTAAAATAACATTCATACCCTTCTAGCATATTTGTTTGATATTTGGATTATTTCTCTGTCTTTTCACTTATCTCTATGTATCCTCTTACTCTTTCTTTCAAACTTTTTTAAAAAATTGAACATGTATTTTTCATTTTTAAATATGCAATATGGGTGTTGAATTATAGATATCGAAAAGATGATTAATTTATGGATGTGCGGACACACTAAATTAGATAGAATAAGAAATGAACGCATTAGAAACAAAGTGGGAGTAGCACCAATAGATGAGAAAATTAGAGAAACATGATTAAGATGGTTTGGACATGTTTATAGGAGACCTTTAGATGCACCTGTGCGACGTTTATAAGGTATGGAATCACTCACACAAATCAAAAGAGGCAGAGGTAGGCCTAAAAAGACTTGGAAATAAGCTATTAAACAAGACATGTTATATCTAGAAATAAATGAAAATATGGCTTATGACCGTAAACGATGGCGCGATATGATCCATATAGCCGACCCCACGTAGTGGGATTAAGGCTTAGTTTGTTGTTTGTTCTTGTTGTTTATTATACATGCAAAATGGATTTAAAACGAAAAAATTATGTGAATTCAAAGTTTTTTGGAGAAAAACAAAATAACTTGTTATAATAAGTGAGAGAAGATTGAACAAGATTTCGATATCGAGTTATTCTTTGGTTTGATCGACGCCTACTATTTATTGTTGAAAACTTGATATCGAGTTATATAACTGGATATCCCAATCCACAAGTAATCGAGTTACTTGTAACTCAAATCGAGTTACTTGTGGATTAAAGTTGAGAATACTTCGTCTTCATCCCAAGTTCACCCATCAACACCAAATCCACATAAAACCCTAGAATTTCTACAAAAAATACAAAAAATCCTAACCTAAAACAACTATAAACTAAATAAATCAAAAAAAAAACATGAAATTAACAAAAAAACTATAGAGGTCGATCGTGCGTTAATTGCCGATTTGGTCGCCGTCGTCGATTTGGTCGCCATCGTCCAAGTCGCCGGTTCCGAATTTTTGGGGGGTCACTGTGTGCTTTTCTAGTGTTTGGTTATGTTGTGACTCAAAAAATGGGTTGTAAAACTACTAAAGAGTAGTTATGTCATTTCGCATCCCAAAATGGGTAAAAAAGATTGTGTTTGAAAAAAATGGCTAAAAAAGATTTTCAATTGGCCAAAAAGGCTAAAAAAAACCCACTCATATTATTAACCTCATGGTGTAAAATAAGCATTTCCTTAGCCTGGCAACTTAAAGTTCAACGTGCATTTATCAAGGAACTATTTTCTGTCAATACTCCAAAGCAAATTACTCACCAAGATCTAACAGGTACAGCCTCATTCATACATCCCAAATCAAAATGCATCAACATATCATTCCAAATATCATGAACTCACCATTTATGCTCCGCTATTCTAAACCAAAAATTGGTATCAGTAAAAGTAGCTAAATAACCAGACTTATCAAAATCCCCATTAATTATCACCATTACCAAGCAATAACCAGGAATAAACACCCCCGCCCCCTCCAAATTAAAACAGCATTAACCAAAAAAGATCTCAACTTTATAGATACACTTTCGCAATGAGTGATTAATAAGTTCATAAACCCATCAGTAATTAACCCTATTACCCAGAAAACCCCTGACCCTGAATATCAAAAGAATACATTAATACAGTTCAGTCACTGCACAATTAAAGGTATAAATCTGAAAACATACGTCTCAAATGGCGCGCGCGTGGCTGATATGGCTAAAATCGTAAGAGGTGACACCGCAAACAGACCTTCCGACTTCGCCCTCGACTATGAGCTTAAAAATCTCTTTCTGCTTCGTCATACTGTTATGCAATTGAAATTAAGGCCTTTTCCTCGCCATTTCTTCCGCGATTAACAGAAATTGAGAGCCAAAAAATGTAATTCATGGATGGGAGGGTTTTAATTCAAAGGGTTTTGCTTTTGCTTTTGCGGAAATCGGAAATCCCCAAACAAAACCCTAATTGAAGCAACACGAACGAAGCTGAGTTTATATTTAAATTAATTTACTCTTGTTATGTATATATCGCACATGCATCATGCATGCATGCACGGGAGAGATAATTGTGGCGATTGTGATAAATCTTCTTACCCCTCTACTTTTATTACAAAGGAATTATTATATCTTGAAAATCTCCATCTATTAGGATAAGTTTGTTTAATAATTGGAGGTGATTGAGAGAAGTTTAAAAAGAGATTTTGACGTGATTGTATTGGAAAATATGTTTATTGGTATAAAAATATATTAAAAAATATAATGTATATTTGGTCGGTGATTGGAGAACAAAATTGAGAAGAAAGTACTTCTGGGGATTTTTTAAGAAATGAATTTGTTATTTGGGGTAATTTTTTAAGGTTTTTATTGTATAATTTCAAACTACACTAAGTCAAAATTTTCCTTGATAAAAACAGCAATATGTATTGCATTATACCCTTCCCCTAAATTTTGAGATATATATTTTGCCTGAGAAATTATGATATATTTTTCAATTTTACGTCTCCTTTCAAATTTTTTAAGAAATACTAAAAAGAAACATTTTGTTTTTTTGAGCTTAATAATGTAAATAAATAATTTCAACAATATCAAGTGTAAAATGACATATGTAGATTTATAGCACTGAAAGCTCAGAGTTAGTAAATCATTTTATTCTTAAATATAATAGGCATTGATGTGGCATCTCGAGTTGGGTCATTTTCTGCCTGCAACACAATAAGTCGTTATGGTGGCGGAATTCTTCCGACGAAAATCATTCGACACTCAAGTCAAATCAAAGAGCCACGGAATAATTAGAATTTCCAATACTAGAAAATTAGAATGAAATTCTTACCTTGAAAATGATATTTGATGGAGTATTTATAGGAAAGAGATTGAGTTTTTTTAGTGCTATCATATAGGCATGTAAAGCCCATAAAAGAGATGTGCAACAGTGCAAGTGGATTTTTATTTTAGCCTTTTTAGGTATATGTGCTTTTACTATAGCTATTTGGAATTTGGATTAAGCCCATCAGGCATTTTTGGACGATTAATTATCTTAGAAAAGCTAAAAAAAAGTTGCATTTAAAAAAATTCAGCTTAAAAAAAGCTCGAAATATCCTTTAAAAAATTGATGAATTTATTTATATCAACTTTAGTAAGTACTTAATGATTATTTATAATAACTAAGAATAAGATTAATTTATTAAATACATATGATTTTCCAAATAGTAATCTGAGTATAAAATGCAACTATAATTGATATAAATTAGTTAATTTACAACAACAACAACAACAAACTGTTTTTAATCCACTACGTGGGGTCGGCTATCTGGATCATATCGCGTCATCGTTTACGGTCATAAGCCATATTTTCATTGATTTCTAGGTATAGCATATCTTGTTTAATAGCTTCTTTCCAAGTCTTTTTAGGCCTACCTCCGCTCTTTTTCTTTTGATTTGTGTGAGTGATTCCCTACCTTCTAAACATCGCACAGTGCATCTAAAGGTCTCCTATAAACATGTCCAAACCATCTTAATCGTGTTTCTCTAATTTTCTCATCTATTGGTGCTACTCCCACTTTGTTTCTAATGTGTTCATTTCTTATTCTATCTAATCTAGTGTGTCCGCACATCCATCTTAACATTCTCATCTCTCGCTACCCTCATTTTTTGTTCGTGTTCATATTTAGTCGCCCAACATTCCCGCTCCATAAAAAGCATTGCGGGCCTTATGGCCGTTTTATAAAATTTTCCTTTCAATTTTAGTGGTATTTTACGGTCACAAATGATAGAAGATGCACTCCTCCATTTATTCCAACCCGCCTAAATCCTATGTGTGACATCTTTATGGATTTCTCCATTCTCTTCAATTATAGATCCTAAGTATTTAAAACTCTTTGTTATACTCACTTCCTGTCTATCAATTTTAACTTCCGTCTTTATTGTTCCTGTTGTTTTTACTAAAGTGGCATTCCATGTATTCTGTTTTAGCCCTGCTTATATTTAAACCTTTTGATTCGAGTGCTTCTCTCCAAACTTCCAATTTTGCATTTATTCCTTCCAATTTTTGCATTTACTCCTTCCCTTGTTTCATCAATTAAAACTATATAAATTAGTTAATTTATATAATTAAATTTCAACAATTTAAAATTTCAGTATTTTGCCAAATCAGTGAGAGGAAGTTGGAAAATAAAGTATATCATTATAATTAGGGGGCCAAAAAGTAGATTTTCATAATTTCAGGAGACAATACAACTTACATGCATATAATTGAGGGGAAACAAAATAAAATTCACCTTAATTAATATCATTTGTTTGATAACTTCAGTGGACCAGCTTTAGTATATCCAATTATATAAAGGGTGGCTGTAACTGGATTTTAGCATTTAAAAGAAGAAACAAAAAAAGAGAGAACGAAAGAACGAACTGGGCGATGGGCCACAAATTTGCCAGTTTCAGTGTGGAGGATGGTTGCGAATCAGGCCCAGTTTTGATGGATGGACATTTAGTTCATGGTTCCCTCAAAATATTGGCCCAAACTGGGCTCACTGGCCCAAATAGAATATCATATAAGCCAACTAGTGTAGGCTGTGTTGACACCAATGTTTAAATGAGTTTATTATGTCGAATTTTCGTGTTAAGTGAGAAACACATTAATTTAAGCTGCAAAATAAGATTAGTGCGTCAATCTTACGAATGAGTTTGTAAATTGTAATTGTGATTCTTGTTAGATTGCACAATTCTTGTTACAAATCAATAATGTAGATTGAAGATTAAGAAATTGTAGTTCAAAATTAATCTGATCGAATTCAAGATGAATTATGAAGTGTGTGCGCGCGCCAATAATGATTCCAAGAATAATGTAAAATAGGACAATATAGTACTAAAAAAAAAAATCAGGCCAATGTAATCACATAGAACAAATCAAGACCACTAGAATATAGGTTAGATTTCTTGTTTTTTCCTTCAAATTTCTGCCAAATCTTTTGTCCTTCGCGTTCGCGCACTGAAACCTATCAATTCTACTGAACGTTTTTTCGATTTCACCACTCAAATCGAGTCCTGCAAGCTTCGAACAGACCCAATTACTGTTCATTCATCTTCTTGATTTTCTCAGATCTTAGCCCGTTTATGGAAGATCTCTCGATCCTCAAGCTCACCTAAACATGGACAAGGGGAATCGAGTTACTTTCAGCAACTTGGATCTGTCTAAGATCCCAGATCCAAAAACTGGTAAGGCTTCTGCATCCACTGTTCATGTTGCTGCTGATGAATTTTTGAAATCCAAGTCTCTGGATCTGTCGATTCCACTGCAAGTGGATCTTGGACACTTGTAGAGGAAGATCCAAGCTTGGGTCTGATTTCAGATGGGACCACCCTTACCCCATCCATTGGAAAATCACCTGCATCTGAAGATGCCCAACAAGTGTTTGATGAAAAATCCAAGAAAGTTGTTGCACAAGCAAAAGCTCCTTGGGTGGGACTTTTTGATGACAATCGAACACCCGATGTTGGATACAAGCTAAGACGTGAAACCAAAGGGGGGAACTCGCCGTTCTTCGACGACGAGGATATTGATGATGTTGGCCAAACTGTTGGCTATTGCTTGGTTGGATATTTTCCAACCAGCACCCTGCAAGCAAGCGTTGATGGTGCTCGCAAAACTTGGAAAGTCCATTTTGACTATGTCCCCAACATAAATGAATGGATGGTGTTCAAGTTCAAAACCGAGCATGATAGGGGCGTGGTGATTCGAGGAGGTCCTTACTCGGTTTATGGCCACCCCCTGCTATTGAAGCCACTTCCAAAGTTCTTTAACTTTGGGGATGATGACATTAAATATGTTCCTGTTTGGATAAATTTTCCCTATTTGCCTTGGAATTTCTAGAATGAGAGTGCAATAGAGAAAATTGCATCCTTGGTGGGCACCCCAATTACCATCGATCGTCTTACCCGCACGAAGGGAAAGATGGAATATGCCCGAGTATTTGTTGAGGTGGATGTTTCGAATGAGCTTACAAGATCTGTTAACATAATTGCGAAAAGGTTACTCCTATGACCAGGCGGTCATCTATGAGTATGAGCCAAAATTTTGTTCTAAATGCAACCGATCGGACATTCATCGCTTAATCGCTTTCAATCAAAGGACTCAAATAACAAACAACCAACACCAAAAGAGTCCAAGAATAAGGAGAATACGATTATGGAGCAAGAACAAGGAACATGTACCGGTTCCAAGTATTTTCAGATCGGGAAAATCATGCGACCCGTTCGTTGCAGGACATAATTGACTATCAACAGGCATCCGCCTACCTTCTAAGGTGCGCAGCGGTATGAATCAGGAAAACAAGTTCCTTTGGTCACTGAAGCACCCCTAGCCTTGATAAGGATGCGGGAGAGGAGGTTCCATTTGATACCATCCATAAGGACAGTACGCCTTCAGGTAGTATCTCCCTTGGCTCGGAGGATACTGAATCCACATCTTGTGGAAAGACTCGCGATTCAAGTAAGGTCCCTCTAGATACTCAAACTTCTGATTTAGACAGCCCTGATTTAGATCTCTCTTTTATAACTGTTGGACGAAAAAAATTATGGTGTGAAACAAGTGGGCATCCGCTCCCCATCTTTGAAACTGAAGGACCAAGTCCTTCACAGGACAGCTACGCGGGTGGCCCTTAAGAATAAGGGGGCCGGCCTCGGTTTTAAATGAGGATTGTCTCATGGAATGTAAGGGGTTTTAACTCGCCCCTTACTCAAGATGAGGTTTTTCGCCTCATTCGTGATCATGCATTAGATGTACTGGGCATATTTTAAACAAAAGCTAAGCACCAAACCCTTTCTAAATTTGTGGACTCTCGTTTGAAAGGTTGGTCGCACTGTAATAATTTGAATGTTGCTAATAGGGGAAGTATAGCAATCTTTTGGAATCCCAACCGTGTTTCTTTTGATATTATTGAGCACCTCCCTCAAGTAATCCATGCTTTCATTACTTGCAAGATTAGTGGTAACAGGTTCCTTGCCAGTTTTGTATATGGTTTTCATTCGAAAGCAGATAGACGTCCGCTTTGGGCCAACCTTGTGCACACAAGGACCATATATTCAGACCCCTGGCTTTTGTTGGGTGATTTCAACTCTGTCCTTAAGTCATATGAAAGGAGGAACGGAAGTGTGATCTCCCCACATGAAATTAAGGACTTTGAGAAATGTTGTTTTGATTTGGGCATATCGAACCTTCAATCTACGGGGCTGTTCTACACTTGGACAAATATGACAGTTTGGTCCAAGCTTGATCGTCTATGGTTGACCATAATCGATACTTGTCGGTTTCAACTCAAGGGTCAAATTTTTACCATCGGGTTCATCCGACCACTCACCTTGTGTTGTGTCTTTATTTGACACCCAAACTTCGGGCAAGACACCTGGCGATTCTTAATATGCTTGTAGAGCATCGTGATTTTCACCAAGTGGTACAAGATGGCTGGTAATCCCACTTTCGTGGAACGGCTCGGCTTTTATTCTTTGCCAACAACTTAAGGGATGAAGGGCGATCTCAAGGCACTCAATGAAAAGCATTTTTCCCACATTTCCTCTCGTGCTAAGCATGCCAAGGAAAAATTGAAGGAAATGCAAAATTATTTCATGACTTTTCGCATGATCTGGAGATTAGATCTCAATTGTTGGAGTTGAGGAAAAATTCTCTCTTTCTCAGCAAAGCAGAGAAACTCTTCTACCAACAAAAGGCAAAATGCAATTACTTGATTCAGAGTGATAAATGCACCAGATTCTTTCACTCAATAGTCAAGATGAATGCTAAGAATAATTTTATTGCATCTATTGTTCGCGAGGATGGCAATCCAACAGTCTCTCAGGACCAAGTTGCATTGGAATTCATCGATTTCTATAAATAACTCCTTGGCACAAAACAGAATACTCAACCACCAGAACCGGAGATTATTGGGAATGGGCCACTGCTTGATGAAACACAAGGCACATATCTCATTAAACCCATAACAAACTTAGAGATATTGGACGCCCTTCAGGATATTGGGGACGATCGCTCTCCGGGATCTGATGGTTTTTCATCTGCTTTCTTTAAGAAGAGCTGGTCTATCGTTGGTGAATAGGTGTGTGAAGTTGTTCGGGAATTCTTTTCATCTTGGTGT
>JABTTQ020001179.1:0-165260 GCA_016081115.2 Rehmannia glutinosa
CTATCTGAACTTCATATTGTCGATGCATAAGAAAGAATCATTTTCGGGTTGAGGGGTAGTTTTTGTCATTATTTGATGTATTCTTGCTTTACTTTCACAGATTGGTCCTCCACGTTGTTGGCCAGGGGATTATGCCTTTCCAGATCAATTGGGGACATGGATGTGGGTGAATTTATTGTTCCGATACCATATGTCAAGCAAGTGAAGGTAGCTACATTAAAATTTTCATTTTTATTATAAATCCCTATTCATATTTCCTCTCGATCAATTATGTAGCTTTTCAACTTTTGTTTCACTTCTCATTTTAATGTGGCACGTTTTTACTTTGAATCACTGACTTGTTTTGTTGCCAATTTACCATGAAGTTATCATAAAGGCGGACGCCTCATAATCGCTCGGATGGCATCTGGGATGCATTGTCATCAGAAATGGCTGCTAAATCATGCCGTGGTTTGCCTGCTGAACTTGCTGCTAGACAAGTAGTCAAGGTAATTTAACTTTCAAGCCCCATCAGTCTAGAATATTCAAGCCTCCTCGCTTAGTTTGTAAAAATCGGAAAAAATCGAATGGTTGTGAGTTGAACCAAAACTGAAGTTTTCATTTCTACTCATTGTAAACCAGCCTATGGGATATTATCTCATTGCATCAACCGGTATTGTGTAGGAAGCATTGAGGACACGTGGCTCAAGGACGACACGACTTGTGTAGTTGTTGATATAATACCTCCAGATAATACAGTTCACCCTTTCTCCTCCACCCAAGAAATGTAACAAACTTAAAGCCTTGCTCTTCAGAAAAAAATCTTGCAAATCTGCTAATAAATTATCAAGAGGCTATCCGCTGTGGGTATCGTGGAGGAATTATTTGAAGAAGGATCAGCAATGCTTGCTGAAAGGTTAGTACTTTTTGGCGATTAATAGTTTTTTGGGATAATTACAAAAACTACCCCCAATGTTTGGGTTAATTGTAAAAACCCACAGATGTTTGAAAATTACAAAAATTTCAATTTTGGCATATCATCAAGTATATATAGTCTTGTGGAATGTGGACGAATATTGGTCAGTTTTACGAATCTTTTTTCTCGAAGGATCGAAAAAAGGAATAAATGGGTCTGATCTCAAGAGCAGTAGCTAATTCTGCATATTTTGCATTCACAAATAGTGGACAATGGGAGTGTTTGCAATCACTAAAAATAAGTGCTTATCATTTTTTGGCTTAAAAAAAAGCACTTTAGCGCTTTTGCAGGTGGACAATGGGAGTGTTTTCAATCACTAAAAAGTGCTTATCATTTTGTGACTTAAAGAAAAAAAGCACTTTTTTATTGTTTGTAAATACCAACTCTCGTTTCATTCGATTTGCTTCATTTATTCGTAATCTAAAAGCAGTGAGGGGGTGTTTTAGATTCTCGTTTGTGCTTCTAGTTTGAATTATAAATAAATAAGTACTTTTACAAACATTTTCACCAAACACCCTCAACTTCTCATTCTCAACTTTTGGTTCTATTTTCAAAACTACACACTTCGCTTATAATAAATCACTTCTTCTAAAAGCTGAAGTTTTTGCAAACACTCCCAATAATGAGTCGAATGTTGAAATGAATTGTGATTTTATCAAACTTTTGTTGGTTTGTCAAGTTGTGTTTGATTGTTACGACTATGGTCATCAAAATCTTATTATTCTCTTATATTGGCAGACTGGGACATGATGAACCAAATGCTCAAACGACCGGCTTTTTTGTTTGTGCCGCTTTGCCAGGCTAACCTAGCACCGAATGAAGGAATCTCCGTGCACGCTGGTTCTATATTCTCCACGAGCTCAAAGCCTTGGCAAGGTCCTTTCCTCTGTGCCGACTGTCGTAATAAGAAAGATGCCATGGAAGGGAAAAAGACCTAGTGGAGTTAAAGTAGTATAATAACAGCCTCTTGTCCTAATGCTGCACTTCTTTGTGTTAATTTTTTTAATATTCTCATTACATTTCTTTCTTATTGATCCCATTATTCTCTGTAGGTGATTGTTTTGGATTTGGAAATTGATGTCGATATATTAATTGAAATAATAATGTATTAATTGTATGATGATAAGTAGGACTAACGAGTGCATTCTTTTGTGAAGATTTCTTAGAACAGTTGACATTAATTTGTTGCCAATTTAACAGATTATTCTAAAGTGTATGATGCTGCAGGACTGATGCAATGACGAAATTGCCCATTATGGACGTATGTCATAGTCTATATAGAATATTGATATTGGAGTTTATTTTCCAGAAAGAAATATAATTGAGTTTATATTCCACAAAGAAAAGTCAGGAAAACTTTTCGCCTCTTAAACATTATTCTTATGAAGTAAACAGGAACAAAACAAATTCTGGAATTGCAGATAACGTTAAACTTAGCCACGGTTTCAACATATTGGGTCAGAACCGTCGACTAAAGGTCTTAGAAAACTCCCTAAAATACCTATTAGGTGAGAATTGAGACCTAAGTGACCGTGGTTTCGGGCCTGATTAACCACCGTGGTTTCATTGAAAGTTAACCTGTTAATTTTTTTTTTTTTGTGGTTTTGGTTTTGAAACTGATTTTTCTTTTGAGTACAAATGGAGGGAAAATATTTGAGGAAACACATGCACTCACGTGAGATTGAACTCGGTCAATCGCACAAACAAGCATCTACCATCAAGTCCTCCAAGCACAAGGTTGATCCCAGTTTTGAAAATTATTTTGGAGAAAAAGAAACTAGTCTTTAGAATAGGTCGTAAACCGTTAATGTCAAGAGTTTGACCCATCGACCCAATTTAACAGCTTAATTGGCTTGCCGGCATATTTGTCCTACTTGGCCCAAGGTTTGCTATTTTTTTGAGCCTACTTTGCCCATACTTAAAAAACACAAGTAAAAATGACGTGCCAATCGGGCGGCTCGTTTTTTTTTTGGGCCGAAAGACTCAATTTTTTTCGAGGTCCGCCAAACTGCTTTTGATAGCTCTAGGTCTACGGTCTCACGATCCATGGCGTTTCTCGGCAATTACGTGTTGATTGCATTTTATCCAAGTCTTGGTTTGCAAATCAACTCTAGCTCGTAGCCAAAGCAATCATACTAAATGTGGTGTAAATTTACAAAAGCTATAAAAACATAGATGCATCATGAAGTCTTGTCAATTATCTCGCGTTCTTCTTTCTTCGCTCCTCTGTTACATTCTTTCGATCGTGATTCGGTTGAGTCCAAATGCCTTAATCCTTCCGTGTGGGAAACCTTTGGCACCATCGAAGTTTCCATTCTCCGATCGCAAAATAACGCGATTGTTCATGATCGACGGCCGTGATTTCGAAACCCTAGAATTCGATTTGAGTCAAGGGTTTTCGTACAATATTCTCGCAAATAATATCGACAAATAAATTCTTAATTCTATTTAAACGCTCACGAACAATCGAGCACACACTTTTGTTTAGGTCTTCAAATCATGCCTCCCAAAGATCTACTGGGTTCATTTTCGTCTCCCTAATCTCACCGTATTCGCGGCATGAATCAATCTTTCTTATAGTGAAGGATTACAAGATTATTTCAAAAATTACAATTACACGAATTGCCCACCATTCGGCGTGTTTTATAGAAGTCCAAAGAATTAGTGTCCTCCTATTCATCGATATCCCTTCGTAATGTTCGATGATTCGAGTATTCGTAAAGCAACCAAGATTGGGGTGATCATTCAATTCGTTAATGCCGAATATATTATAGAGTGGAATGTTTCGATGCTTGTTATCGTTGTCACCATGGGGAGAACGTGTCTTACTAACACCATGAACGAATTTATCTCCGAAAGGTATCGTATAACCACCCTTGAGGTTTAGGGACATTATTTTTGCCCAAATGTTAGTTGACCTGATGAAATTTGTTGTTCACGTCAAATATTTTACAATTACACCCTTCAACCTTCGTTGTCCATGTCTGCGTGTATATATGCTAATGTTGATTTGCTTGCAGTAACAGGACACTCAAAAAAGGTTTTTCTCATAGGTATGATTTGTCCCCATCAATTCTTTTGCCAAGATTTTCTCAACTCTTTTGCATTTAAAATAGGAATAATTACAAAAGATCCCGAGATTTGACCTAATTACAAAAAACCCAGCTAACTTTCAAAATTACAAAAAGTAGCCCTAAGGTTTGATTCAAGATATTAAACCAAGGGGTATGTGAACATTTTTATAAATATAAAGGGGATTTTGAAATATTTTTGCTTATAAAGGGGTAATCATAGACAAAATAAAACCTCAGGGGTATATTTTATAATTTTGAAAGTTAGTGTGGTTTTTTGTAATTAGGTTAAACCTCAATGGTACTTTGTGTAATTAACCCTTTAAAAATAATCGGTTCTTTTATAATTAAACTAATCCTCAAGAGTATTTGTAATTAACACATCATATATATGATGAAATTTCTCATGAAGGTGGTGTATCTACGATCGCACTCGCATTCACTTTCATATCTATTTTCTCTTCATCCGGAGGGATTACACTCTGCTCAAATTGCTAAGACTTCGAAAAACAAAAACAGAAAAGAACGAACATTGAAATCTTCTTGAAGAACCATGGGAATCTTGCACCGAAGATATAAATACTCAGATCTCAAGAAAATGACCAATTCATTCACCGGAAATTTGGGAAAAGGAGGATATGGTAGTGTATACAAAGGAAAACTACTGACTGGGCTGTCTTGTCGCGGTAAAAATCCTAAACGAATCGAACGGAAATGGAGAAGAATTCATGAATGAAGTTGCAAGTATTAGTAGAACTTCCCACATAAATGTTGCCACTTGTTAGGTTTCCTGATGGTTCTAAAAGAGCTCTCGTTACGATTTCATGCCTAATGGCTCTCTTGAAAAGACGTAAAACTCGCCGCTTCTTCTTCTTGATGGATTAGAATGTGAAAAACTGCTTGAGATCGCGCTGGGATTGCTCTGGCTAGAATACTTGCATCAAGGATGCAACACGTGTATTTTGCACTTGGACATGATTCCTCACAACATTCTTTCGATGAAACTTTTAACCCGAAAATTTCAGATTTCGGCTTGCTAAACTCGCGGTCCCAACAGATCCGATATCGTGATCGATGTTGGTGGCAAGAGGGACGATAGGGTACATTGCTCCTAAGTGTTCTCTTGAACTTTGGGGAAGTTTCGTGATAAATCGATGTTTATAGCTATGGAATGATGGTTCGAAATAGGTGGAGGGACCAAAAGCATTGATCGTATCGATGTTGATCGCAAAAGGCCGAGAATATATATACAAGCAACTTGAAATGGAATGTAAAGGGGAGATGGAACTCGACGGGATTATGGATGAAGATGAAAGTCAATTTGCAAAGATAAAAACTCGATAATTGTGGTGATTCGGTGTAGCTAAGTACATATAAAAGAAGCCACCATAAATTAAGAGATTTGGCCGGCTAGTATTTAGAGTTTGGGTCGACCGACAGGCTATTAAGGCTATTATTAAGAGGGTCGGCCGATTCGGCAGAGAACTAAGAGCTTTGGTCGACCTGCTAGATTCGAGCTTCGGTCGACCGGTAAGAGAACTAAGAGCTTTGGTCGACCTGTTAGTATTCGAGCGGTGATAGACTAGAGCTTTTGCCGACCGCTAAATATTAAGCTTCTGGCCGACCGATAGACTATTGAGAGCTTTTTTAAATGCTAATATCAGAGCTTTCGGTCGATTCGATTGACTATTAAGAGTTTTGGCCGACCACAGAGAGTAAGGCGACATGGAGAACTAGAAAGAGACCGAGCCGACAGTGAGTAACTAGAAAGGATGACCGAGCTAACAGAGAGTAACTAGAAAGGACGACCGACATGAGCGGAGTTACTAAAGAAAGACGACCGACCGATTAATAGTTACTAGTAGATGCGATTGATTTGACTACAAAAGGCTAAAACCTTGGTCGACCGAGAAAGTTACTAAAAGAGCTGACGACCGACATGAAGTTATTAAATGTCGTCATACCTACGCAATAATCGCTACAAAAAGAAAGACCGACAAGTAATTAATACCCTAAAAGTGATTCGACAGCAAAGAACTATCCCCGGGACGACCCGACCGATGTGACCAGATTCTTTTTGTCAACCTAAATGATTTCCCACCCCGATCTCTCCCAATCTCGATTAGACACGTGGACCTCAAAGGACCAAAAAGGCTTGGGTATAAAAGGAGGAAGAAGGTAAGAAATGGAAGGACTTTTGGGCATTTATTATTCAAAGCTTTTATATTTTATATACACTTGTCTTTATTCTTCTTCCCTTTCACTAACTTGATCGTCGGAGTGCTCACGTAGGAGTTCTCTCCCGGTTAGTCTTTTTGCAGGCTAGTTGAGGATCGGTTGGATTCTTGAGAAGATCTCGCCGGAGACCTTTTTCAAGTGGCGCCCACCTGGGAACTTGAGTTTAAGACGTGAGGATGTCGGGTTTGGTTTCAAAGGCGAAGTGGTTGGTGCGGGAGGATCTTCCGATGAGGTGGGGTAACCCCGCCCGGCGGAGATGGAGTCACTATACCGGGGATAGAGGCGACCCCATCCGGTGGTGGAGATGGAGTCACCATATCGGGGTATCTCCCACCCTGTTACGATGACGGGATGCTGGGTGGGCAAACTTGGAGGCATTGTTCGCAGCAGAGTCGGTCCAGGTAACCGGGACCAATTGTCATCCATAGTTCAAAGCGCCGGTCAATACTTTGTGGGCAGAAAGGAGGCTGCTGAATGGGAAGCGGGTCGAGCGGAGGGTAGGGTAGCACCTGAGGAGGAGGAGGAACCACTGTCGGAGCTGGAGAAGTTCTGCAGAGGTGAAGGAGATGAGGAAGCGAATGTCGGGACAAGATGTAGTAAAGAGAGAATCCCATTCAAGGAAGTGGTCATGGCGGACGACCTCCCCATAAATTTCGTGTCACTAAGCTATGACTACGACTTTAACCACTGATCCATGGGAGCATTTGTGTCGGTTCGAGAATCTCACTTGTCAGACCGATACACCGATGGAGTAAAATGTCGGGTTTTTCCGACCACCCAGCTAAGTCACCAAGAATGGTTTAGTCGACTCCCTAACGACACCATTGGATCCTTTGATGAGTTCACCCGCCTTTCTCGCACCATGGTCGCCACTCGAAAAACATCAAAAGACCGCCCTAACTCTCTTCTAAGATAAAGCAGGAGAGCGTGAACCCTTAGGGGGTATGTGAGAGATTCAACTCTAGCAACTAGATGTACCCTCAGCCCACGCAAGAGTGCTATCCAAAGGCCCTGTCTCAAGGGTTGCGGAAAGTGATTTTTTCAAGTCAATATCTAAGCGACGCCAAAAATTTCGACGATCTATTGGCCAGGGCTGAAAAATATGTGAACTTGGGATGAGGCTTAAGGGAAAGAAAGACGAAAGCAGGGAAAAAGGAAGGACAGAGGTAGAAACGCCACGGTAGGACACAAGCGATTTCGTGAGCCGTAAGGGAGACTGGCCTCGATAAATCGGGCGCCCGATCTAACAAAGTACACGCTTTGATCGCCCCGCACACAGGTGTTAATGGCAACAAATGGGGCATGGGAGTTGAAATGGCCGGGAACTATTCTAATGTTCCCATCGACTCCTGGCCCAATTTCTTTTGTGATTTTCATAATGAGTATGGACACACCACCGAGGAATGCAGCATTTGAGGAATGAGATCGAGCGCATGGTGAGGAAAGGATGGTTGCGGAATCAAGGTTAAACAGAGCCCGAGTTACGACCAAGGTCGATAGAAGCCCGGAGAGACGAGATGTGCTACCCCGCGAGGGCAAGCATGGCCACTCTTGCCAAGCCGTCTCCATCCGGAGGAACCATTCATATGATCGTAGGAGACCGACGGATGGAGATTCAAATCGAGCGAGGAAGGCGACGCCCAAGTTCGGAAGAGGTGCTCAATATCGGGGGTAAAAGAAGGCCCCGAGATATCCTTCGGCCGAAAGATGAACACATTGCGCATAACGACACTATGGTAATTACAACAACCATAGCAAATTACGAGGTAGCAGGGGCTATGGTGATACCTCTGGAAAGCTCCGTCAATATATTATTCCATGAAGCCTACTTAAGGATGGAGTGGAAATGGAGATCGCCTGGTAGAGACCGCCTGCTCGGCTTTGGGGAGGAATGGTGGAGCCGCCTGACAAAGTTACCTTGCCTATGTCTCTAGGAGATCTCCCATGCAAAAACACGGATGGTAACTTTTCTTGTTGTGGACTCTTACTCCACTTACAATGTTATAATTGGTAGCCCTTTAATTCTTTTCAAGCTATTGTATCTACATTCCACATGAAACTCAAGTTCGTGGTAGGGGATGGGATAGGTGAGGTATGGGGAAATGCACAGGTTGCAAGAAAATGTTATGTTGAAGCAGTAGGGAAGGGAGAGCAGAGGAAATCCAAAAGAAAGGTGATAGAAATGGACAAGAAAACCAAGCCCATTAAAATAGAAAAAAATAAAAGAAAAAGATCCGGACAAGCCGGTGTTAGGCCCGAGGAAGAGTTGATGATGGTAGAGCTAACCCCGGGAGATCCGTCAAAAGTGGTCAAGATAGGAACTAAATTAGGATCCGAGCTAACTGAAGGAATCGTGGATTTCCTGAGAGAAAACAGAGATGTCTTCGCTTGGTCATCAAGAGACCTGCAAAGGGTCGACCTAGCATGGTGGAGCATCATTTAAACGTGGACTCTTTAGTGAGACCACAAAGAAGAAGAGGCCGTTTGGATATGAGAAATATCGATCATTCAAGAAGAAGTGGAGAAATTGTTACAAGTGGACATATACGGAGATCCAATTCCAGGAATGGGTCTCTAACGCGATCTTGGTTCCAAAAGGTGAAAAGTTTAGGATGTGTATCGACTCGTGAGACCTCAATAAGTGCTTGTCCCAAAGATCATTACCGCTACCTCCTGATTGATCAATTGGTGGATTCAACGGCGGGTATGAATTGTTGAGTATGATGGATGCATATCGCTATCATCGATCGGTCGAGGTTAGCGGAGAAGACCGAAAAGCGGTGAGCTTCGTCAACTTCTTCTGGGACTTATTGTTACGTAGTTATGCCATTCGGGCTAAAAAATGCCGGGGCTACTTATCGAGGTTGAGGATAGAGTATTCAAAATCCAATTGGGCCGTAACATGGAGGTCTATGTTGACGATATGTTGGTAAAAAGTAGGAAAAAAACGACCATATATAGCGGATCCGGGAGAAACGTTAGTGAAGCATTAAGGAGGTTTGGAATGAAGTTAAACCCAACCAAGTGCTCATTAGGTGTCAAGTCCGGAAAGTTCCTTGGTTTCATGGTTACGGAGAAGGGCATCAAGTAAATCCCGAGAAAGTTTTGTAGTGAAATGGAATCACCCACGAACGTCGGAAGGTAGTGCAATGACTCACGGGCGCATAGCAAAGATCGAGCCGTTTCATATCTAGGTGGAGCGAGTCTCCTTTCTTCAAAGTGTTAAGAAAGGCTAAAAATTTCGAATGGACACCGGAGTGCGAGCAAGCTTTTAGGAATTGAAAGCTTGTTTAGTGGCACTTTCCGCTACCGCCAAAAGCAGAAAGCAGGGAGGAATTGTATCTATATCTTTCTATAGGAAGGGGGTGGTCACTCTGTTTTGTTAAGGTCGAGAGAGGAAATAAACAAATGCCGATTTACTATGTTAGTAAGGTCTTGCAAGGGGCGTAAACAAGATATTCGTAAATAGAAAAAGGAGGGTTGGCCCTGGTGATCGCTACTCAAAAATTAAGGCCATATTCTTGTCTCACAAGGTGGTGGTGCTTACTAATATGCCTTTAGGCACATCATGGAAACCGGAAGATCAGGTCGGATGATAAAGTGGGCCGTAGAAGTGGGGGAATTCGACTTGGAATATAGGCCTGGGCGCCATCAAAGCGCAAGCTGCGCATTTCTTGCAAGAAATGGCCTCGGAACCTAGCTCCTCGAAGACAGAGTCCGGGTTATGCATGTGGGCCAGTTCCGCTTCAATCGGGAAGCGGTGCGGGATTGTCCGACCAATCCATATGGGGAAGATCTAGAGTTCGCGATTAAGTTGGATTCAAAGCATCAAATAACGAGGCCGAATATGAGGCTTTGGTAAGAGGACTCAAAAATGGCATTAGATCAGGCGTCAGGGCTATAATAGCATATTCCGATTCAACTTCGGTAACTAATCGTGTCGGGGGAAGCTTCGATATCAAAGAAGATAGAATGATGAGGTATGTAGGAGTGGTGGCAAGAGTTGGCAAAAAAGTTCGACAAATTTGAATTATTGCAAGTACCAAGGGCGGAGAACACAAGCGGATCATCTTTCGAAAGTGGCTAGCTCGGCTCGGGAAAGTAAATCACTTAAACATAACCATCGGCGGATAGCTTGCCTAGCATCGGAGCCGAGATCATAGAAATAGGAGAGGGGATGATTGGAGAGTCGATCTCCATAAGATTTCTTAAGACGAACGACCTACCCGAGGATAAGAGGAAGGCAGACGGTTAAAAGCAAGAGTTGTGCGATTCGGCTAGTGGAGGGTTGTTGTATAAAAAGGCTTTTCTTTACCCTATCCGAGATGCTTATCCAAGAGGGAAGGTAATTATGTGTTCGAGGAGATACATGAGGGTGCCTCGTGGAGCTCACATCGGGGAAGAGCTTTAGCCAAAAAGTGTGGTCCGAGTTGGGTATTTTTGGCCCAAATGGAAGAAGGCCGCCGAGGAAATGGTAAGAAAGTGTGATAGTTGCCGAGAGACATAGCTCATCGATACATCACCCAGAATCTGACCCATAGGGTTATGAGCTCACCATGTCCTTTCGCAAAATGGGGGGATAGACATCGCGGGACCTTTCCCTAGGGCGACAGACAGAGAAAATTCTTAATAGTAGAGTGGATTATTTTAGCAAATGGGTGGAAGCAGTAACCCGTGGGCGTAATATCCGAGTCGCAGTTAAAAGTTTCATTTGGAAAATTTGGTTAGCAGGTATGGGTGGCCGAGAGATCCGAGCATCGCAATAACGGAACTGGGCCGTAAGGCATGAAGATCGTGGAAATGGTTAGCAGAGATGAAAGTCGTGCAACACTTCACCTCCGTAGCCCACCCTCAAGCAAACGGGTCAAGTAGAGGTCACGAACCGATCTATCGTCAAAGGAATCAAGGCAAGGCCGAACGGCGGGAGGAGGATGGGTGGACGAGCCGCACTCAGATTATGGTCTCATCGCACTACCCCCCGAAGAACGGGAGAAACCCCATTGGGCCTGGGTATATGGGATCAAGTCGTCATACACCAGAGACGGCATGGAAAGCCACCGCGCCCGTAATTTCGAGGAAGAACTTATACACAGCTATTGAGGAGGCATTAGACCAAGTGGAAAGAGAGGAGAGAGCAAGCTTATTTAAAGATGGAAGCTAGCAAAAGTTTGTTAAAGGCCACGTATGACAGAAAGTAAGAAAAAGGAGTTTCAAAGTAGGAGACCTAGTTTTAAGACAAGCAGACGCTCAAACCGGTGGGAAAGCTAGAGGCGAATCGGGAAGCGGCCTTACAAGGTCACTAAGGTAATTGCTTTAAGGGAGCTTATGAACGGAAGATATGAAAGGTATAAAATTCTAAAGCCATGGAATGTATGTCATCTAAGGAAATTTTATGTATGAAATTTTATGTATGATTTACTAGTTTGAATGAAATCAATATTTTGGCAGCTATACAAAGTGTCTTCCGTGTCTCGCTCAAACCCCTGGGGTATCTCCGAGGTTAAACATGCTCAAAGCTCGCACCATCTCAGGTCCCTTCGGGGAAAATTCTATCTCCGAGGTTAAACAAGCTCAAACCCCGAGTGGCCGAGCTCACACGTGCACCATCTCCAGTCCCTGGGGGAAATTCTATCTCCGAGGGTTAAACAAGCTCAAACCCTCGAGTGGCCGAGCTCACTCAACTCGTCCCACCATCTCAGTCCCTTGGAGGAAATTCTATCTCCGGGGTTAAACAAGCTCAAACCCCGAGTGGCCGAGCTCACTGCACCATCTCAGTCCCTTGGGAAATTCTATCTCCGAGGTTAAACAAGCTCAAACCCCGAGTGGCCGAGTCCCTTGGGGAACTCACCATCTCAGTCCCTTGGGGAAATTCTATCTCCGAGGGTTAAACAAGCTCAAACCCCGAGGCTAGCTCGAGCTCGTCACTCATCATCTCAGTCCCTTGGGAAAATTCTATCTCCGAGGGTTAAACAAGCTCAAACCCCGAGTGGCCGAGCTCACCATACCATCTCAGTCCCTTGGGGAAATTCTATCTCCAGGGTTAAACAAGCTCAAACCCCGAGTGAGCCGAGTCCCTCGGGAAATTCTATCTCGAGGTTAAACTCCCCGTCACCATCTCAAGTCCCTTGGGGAAATTCTATCTCCGAGGGTTAAACAAGCTCAAACCCCGAGTGGCCGAGCTCACGTCACCATCTCGGTCCCTTGGGGAAATTCTATCTCCGAGGGTTAAACAAGCTCAAAGCCCCGAGTGGCGAGCTCACTGCATCATCTCGGGTCCCTCCGGGGAAATTCTAACCATCCGGGGCCTCTCAAATCCCTGGCAGAGGTCGAGCTCGGCTCCCTTGGGAGTCATCTCAAATAGGGTGGGCCAACTAACTCAGTTGAAATATAAACAAAAAACGAGTGGCCGAGTCGAATCGAATGGAGAAAATATGCATCAAATATTACAAAGCAAGATAGTTTTAAGTACATCAAGGTTCATTAACAAAACATAATTACAAAGGCCCAAACATTTAGGGCGCCACATTGCCTCAAACATCGTAAAGACAAGGATCGGGAGTAAACCTCACTATCGCTTACTTTAGTGTTTCGGAGGAGGGATGAGTAGTTAAGGGTCAACTTGTAGAGCTTGGGAAAGCTATCTCCGAGGGTTAAACATGCTCAAAGAGTGGGGTTTAGCCGAAATTCTATCTCCGAGGAACAAGCTCAAACCCGAAGGATTAACTCAACCATCTTAGGTCGGGTGGGGGTTCTATCTCCGAGGCAGCAGGCAACCTTGATCGCCTCCTTGGTCAGTCGGGACCTCGAGCGTGAGTCCCGCTTGAGCAAATTTGGCCATGATGATCATGCCTTGCTCAAGGTACTTATTTAGAGGAAAAGTTGGTGTCACACCGAAATATAAAACACCTCGGTCCAGAATTGAAGATAGTTTTAGGTATTTCTCCTTCTCCCGCCGCCACCGGACTTGGCCAGCCTCATACCCAATGGATCTTCCTCCTCCCTACTTTCGGATAACATCCCGAGCCTTTGTCAATTCCTCCTCTAAGGCCTTAACTTTGTTCTCCCAAGTAGGAAGAGACACCACTGGGCCTTTAGTATTTCTCCTTTGAATTTCGAGAAGGCCCCATACCCAATGGATCTTTCCTCAGCCGGTAACATCAGGGTCAATTAGATCGATCCGGGCCTTTGCCGATCGAATCGATGCCGCAAGATCTCATCGCCCGCCTCTGGGCATCGCCTGACGGGACTACGCGGGCATCCCAAAACTATGGATCCCATGGTAAGAATCATCGGAAAACAAGAAATAGATAAGCAAGTTGAAGCGAGAAATGAACAAAAATAAAGTCAAACTTTGTAAAGTTATTACCCGAGATGCATGATGGGCCATGTCTCGGATACGGACTTGATTTCCGCGATTCCCCAGAGCTCGTTGATGACCTGGAGTGACCAGGTTCTCCACCTGTGTCGCGTTAAGCTCCGGACCATGATATTAAGAGGAGTCCCCATCTCGTAGGAAGATCGGCCAAATTCAATCGAGGCCTCGGGGATGAAATGTTCCCGAGCTAGGTTACATGAGCCCTCTTTCTAGGGCGGATCAAATCGGGGGGGAAGGGTCATGAGAAACTTGCCCCGAGGCTGGGGCCGAGTATCGGGGGCGTATGGGGAGGAAGGACTTTCTCGGGGAGTGTTGGTCAAGAGAATGTGCCCCTCCCCTTCAGGGTGAATGGGTAGACACAAGATCTTCTCGATCGTCGCCTTAGCGAGCTAGCCTCTCTTGCATCAATTGTTCCGCAAAAAGAATGGATTAGAATACATATAAAAACATTACAAGATAACAAAATTACTAAATATACCTAAGCCTCCGGCAGATCTACCGCCTTGGGACTCAAATGAAAGTAGTATAGCAAAGGCGTGGACTCAACCAAGAGCCGGGCATGGTAGGGTTACTATTTAGGCGCCGAGCCAGGTCCAAATGGCCGGAGTAGGTTTAACACCCCCGCCTTGACGCAGGAGGTCATCAATCCAATGAGTGGAAAGGGCCATGGCTCGGGAGAAGAGATATAAAAAAATCTTTTTTTCCAAGACTTGTTAGAAGAAGGGTACCATCGATGAACTTGGCTAAACCCCGGTGAAATAAAAGAACCCTGGAGAATCTTGGAGGTTTTCGCTTGATAGAAATTACGAGTACGCCGAGGAGTAGGCACTTCTTGGGAGGTTGAGTATCATGGAAAAACTAACTAATAGCCTTTAATAAATTTGGAACAAGTTGAGTTAAGGGGATACCAAAACTTGAGAGATATGACATAATAGGTCAGTACGGAAATCGGAGACTGCGCCAAGTTGTTCGACGAAAAAGCAAGCAAAGCCCGACGGAGGGTCAGAGGGCACATCCGCGGCCCTGTAAGCGTAGTTCGTTTGAAGTCAGAATACCCGCATTAATCCGAATGTTGTTTAATGACTCTTCCGATAGGTGTGCTATAAATGTTGGGTCGAGCTGGATTATTGCTTGAGGAGGCCATTTTGATAAGAGGGGGGAAAGGAGTCGAAAATTTGGTCAAAAGATCACGATCGGAACAAGGAGGGCGAAAGGTACAGGGAAGTGATGAAGGATGCATACAAGATATACGCGTATGTATATGTATTATGTAAGGGAAATGTATAAAAACACAGAAGAAAATAAGAAAAAGAGAGAAGAAAAAATATATGTAATAAGAAGAGGATAAATCAGACTTACTTGGTGGGGGCCATGGATGCTCCAAGAATGGCGAGTGATAATTACTAAAAACGAACTCAAGATAGTAGGAAGTGTTCTTGGAAGGGGAAAACCAGAGAATTTGAAGAAAGTAAATGGCAGCAGGAGGAAGGGGAAGAAATGGGGTATTTATAAGGGAGAAAGGTGAAGGGTTGGCGGTCCAAAACCGTTGGATGAAGAAGGCGCATCAAGCGGCTAAGATTGAGAGAAAAGATGAAGTGACTACCGACTGACAGAAAGCATTAAATGCTGTCGCCTGCACAAGAACGGGGCATTCAAATTTCAAAATAAACCGCTCCTTTCCCGGAAACGAACTAGCCACGCACCGCTCAAGCTAAAAAGGAGGACTAATGTATACCTTATCCTACATGCAAAGGAGACCGGCACTCATACTCACCTAGTTTAGATCTACGCTCAAACTAGGGAAAGTAGGGGACTAGTTGATTCAATGACATTAACAGGAGACTGGCACTCATACTCACCTAGTTTAGATCACGATTCAAACATTAGGGAGTAGGGGACTAGTTGATCACCGCAGACTATTACGCCAAACATGAAAGAGGGGGAGACTGAGCATTTCATACTCACCTAGTTTAGATCTACGCTCAAACTAGGAGAGAGGGGACTAGTTGATTCGGTGTAGCTAAACATATGTTAAAGCCACCATAAATTAAGAGATTTGGCCGACCTCGCTAGTATTTAGAGCTTCATCGACCCATTGATAACTACCAAAAAGGCTATTAAGAGAAGGTCACGACCTGGTAGAGACCAAGAGCTTTGGTCGATCCGCTAGTATTCTTGAGCTTGATCGACCTGCGGAGAACCAAGAGCTTTGGTCGAGAGCTAGTATTGAGCTTGTCGACCGATGACTATTGAGAGCTTTTTGTCGACTGCTAAATATTCAGAGTTGGTCGACCGATAGACTATTGAGAGCTTTTGCCGATTGCTAATATCCGCAGCTTTGGTCGACCGATTGACTATTAAGAGTTTTTTGGAGTAACTAGAAAGTAAGACCGGCCGACAGAGAGTAACTAGAAAAAGACCGAGCCGACGAGGAGTAACTAGAAAGGACGACCGAGCCGGGACAGAGAGTAACTAGAAAGCACGACCGAGCCGAAATGGGAGTTACTAAAGAGTACGACCGACACGATTAATAGTTACTAGTAGATGCGATTGACTTGACTACAAAAGGCTAAAACCTTGGTCGACCGACAGAAAGTTACTAAAAGAGGCGGACGACCGACACGAAGTTATTAAATGTCAGTCATACTACGCGCAATAATCGCTATAAAGAGAAAGACCGACAAGTAATTAATACCCTAAAAGCGGATTTGACAGCAAGAACTATCCCCCGGGGACGACCCGTTGATGTGACCAGATTCTTTTTGTCAACCTAAATGATTTCCCGCCCGATCTCTATCCCAATCCCGATTAGACACGTGGACCTCAAAGGACCAAAGGGCTTGGGTATAAAAGGAGGAAAAAAGGTAAGAAATGGAAGGACTTTTGGGCATTTATTATTCAAATTTTTATATTTTATATACACTTTGTCTTTATTCTTCTTCCCTTTCACTAACTTGATCGTCGGAGTGCTCACGCCGAGTTCTCTCCCGGTTAGTTTTTTGCAAGTGCTAGTTGAGGATCGGGTTGGATTCTTGAGAAGATCTCGCCGGAGACCTTTTCGGTTGGCCAGGTTGTGGTGCATACAAACGCAGATCCCAAGGATCGGCCGTCTATGAGTAAGGTTGTAGAAATGTTGGAAGGAAAACTTGAATCTTTGCAAATCCCACCAAAACCTTACTTTTCTAATTCACCACCAAGATCGCACCACATTTCTCAACTAATTCCCAATCTACGTAGAGGTTGAATTAGTCCAAGTTGAAATTTCATGTTAGAGAGTATTTTTGGGGAAATATAGCAAAAGAGGTATATTTTCCGGATTTGGATTTTATGTCCCGATTCATATTTCACTTTCTATTCCATTTTACTTCACTTGTATATATAATATAAGATTATAATTTTACACGTAACACGTGTCATTCTACTAATACAATTGAATAGAAAGTGGAATAAAATAGTGTAATTTTTCATGAAATTACAAATAGACTTCAATTTCTTTCCGAATTTTGAAGAAAATGAGTGGAGACCGACGAGCCAACTATAGAAGTCCAACAAGAGCCAACTGTTTTTGCATGTTTTTGTGTGTGTTTTGTGTGAAGATTTATACATATTTTTGGCGTGTTTTATTTGTATTTGCATGTTTTAGTGTTATGTTGTGTTATTTTATTGATTTTTAGGTTTTGTGGAAAAAACAAGTTTTGGAGCAAAAACGTTAAAAAGTCATTTCACATGTACCGCGGCAATCATCGTATTTTAGACGTAACGTTCACATCGGAAGTCCAATTGACAAGATTCATATACCATTGGAAAGCTAAGACAAAGTTCTACAATGTCTATTTCTGCTACAAAATGCAAATGAAGACGTTTGGATGGGTTAAAATCATGTGCAAGTCGAAATAATAAGTTGAAATTTCAGAAATGACACGTCTTGGTATTTTGGCCATAATTCTCTCTATAAAATTGATATTAAGGTGATTCAAGTGGATATGGAAAGCTAAGAGATAGAGATACAATTCATAAGAAGACATAAAGACGAAATTCCGACGTTTGGAGGCCGCACGGGGCGCGCGCACAAGGCCATCACCGCAAGCAAGTGATGCGCGCGGCGCACGGTTTGGCGCGCGGTCGTGCGCCGTGACTTGCTGAACACGAAATTTCCGATTTTTTTCCGATTTTTGGCTCTTCCACCTTGTTTAGGACTCTAGGCTTATAAATAGGACTTGGGAGCCCCTATTTTCGAGACACCATCATTCATAGCACTTTTAGACTTTAGTTTTGATATTTTTCTCTTCCATTCAACATTGGGATTGCTTGGATTCTTCTCCTTGAAGTTATTTTTGCTTCTTAATCAAAGAGTAAGATTTCTTCATCTCTTTTGTCTGATTTCACTTGTTGGGTGATTATTATTATTGCATGATCATGTTTATGATTGTTTTCTTTTCTTCAATTGAGATTATGATCTCATCCCCAAGCATGAACTAATTTCGCTTGTTCTAGGATTATGATGATTTGATTCAAACAAACAAGCATGAGTATTGATTAATTGATCCGCTTTTCAATAAATTGTTTTACTTGTTGATTGATTGTTTGGCCAACTTTTGATTGTTTAAGGGGATAATTGAGATCAATCGAAGATATTATCCTGGATTAAATTTATTTAGGGGTTAGATATGAATCGAAATGTATTATCTAACCCTAGGTTTAATGAAAATAGCAAATTCATGTTGGGATAGCCCTAACTGTGAATACGAGAGTTATCGAGATCTAGACACTAGTCTTTGCATGATTGTTATATTTGTTAAACGCATGATCAATTAATTGATATTCGCTTGCAAGTTTGATGAGATGAATCCATAATCCCCAGACTTTCTCCTATATCTTTTTCTCCAAGTTTAATCCCCGCTTAGTTTTAATTTGTCTTTTTAATTGTTTTCTTTTAGTTTAAATAAATCCAACAAATCACGGTTAGAGTGTTTAGGTTTTATTTTTCAATTGTGATACATAATAATTATTTGCCGGCTAAGTCTTCCTTCGAGAGACGGCTTGTGGTTAACTTTGCTACCCTACAATTGATCTCGTTTCTCTTGCGAGGATTACTAGATTTATTTTAGGTGCTTAGCGGTCGAACACCAACTACTCCATCTACTTCACAATCACGGTGAAGGAGACTTGCCACCATCATTTCTAAATGAAAAAGAGGCATAACACGCAAAAGGAGTCTAGAAGATTTTTATGAGAACACCGAGAGGATAGACGATATTACACTATTTCGTCTATTTGCGGATTGTGAACCGATGACTTTTGAAGAAGCGACCCAAAATAGAAGATGGAGAGATCTTATGGATGAGAGATACAAGCAATTATGAAGAACGGTATGTGGGAGCCGACCTCACTTCCAAAAGGACATAAATTTGTTGTCAAGTGGGTGTCTGAAAGCAAAGAATAATGCCAAAGGAAAATTTGAAAGATATAAAGCAAAGGCTAGTCGCAAAAAGTGCTATAGTCAAAGAGCCGAATCGACTATGACGAGGTGTTTGCTCTAGTCGCTCGCTTGGAAACAATAAGACCTATCATTTCTTTAGCGTCTCAAAACGGGAGGAAGTCTACATTGAGCGACCAAAGGATTATGTGATGAAGAATGAAGAAGATAAAGTTTTGAGGCGAAGAAGGCTCTATACGGATTAAAGCAAGCACCACGGGCATGGAATAGCGGGGATCGATAAATATTTATAAGAGAATGGTTTCACTAAGTGCCCGCACGAACATGCACTTTATGTCAAAGTCAGAAAAGATGATATCTTGATCGTGTGTTTATATGTGGACGACTTGATCTTCACAGGGAATAATCCAGATATGTTTGAAGAGTTCAAGAAAGCAATGACCAGAGAATTTGAGATGATTGATATCAGACTTATGGCATATTACCTCGGTGTCAAAGTTAAACAACAAGAAGATGGGATTTCCATCTCGCAAGAAGGATACACGAAGGAGATTCTCAAGAAGTTCAATATGGATGACTACAAGCCTATTAGCACACCAGTGGGGTGTGGGATCAAGCTATCAAAGTATGACGGAGAAGAAAAAGTGGACCCGACATTGTACAAGAGTTTGGTTGGAAGTTTACGGTATTTGACGTGCACAAGACCCAACATTCTCTATGCCACCGGACTTATAAGTCGCTACATGGAAAATCCAACCACTATTCACATGAAAATTTCGCTAAAAGAATTCTTCGCTATCTCAAAGGCACGATCAATTTTGGCTTATTTTATTCAACAACTAATGATTATAAACTTGTTGGTTATAGTGATAGCGATTGGTCCGGAGATGTGGATGATCGAAAAAGTACTCACGGCTTTGTGTTCTTCATGGTAGATCTGCATTCACTTGGATGTCAAAGAAGCGTACCGATAGTCACTCTCTCAACCTATGAAGTTGAGTATGTGGCTGCTACAGCTTGTGTTTGCCATGCAGGTTGGCTGAGAAATTTGTTGAAGGAACTGAGAATGACAGACGAAGAGCCAACTAATATTTGTGTCGACAATAAGTCGGCTATGGCATTGGCAAAGAATTCGGTGTTTCATGATCGAAAGCTAAAGCACATCGACACTCGCTCCACTACATATGAGAATGCATATCGAGAAAGGACATGCAAGTGGAGTATGTGAAGTCTCAAGATCAAATTACGGATATCTTCACCAAACCACTCAAACATGAAGACTTCATCAGACTTAGAAGTTTCATCGGAATGACAAATCAAATTTAGGGGCTGTTGGATTTATAAACTTGATTGGGTCCAGTTAATATTGGGCTTGAAAATATATTTTGAGTTAAAAGATAAAATAAGAGCCCAAGCTCAAATGGCCCAAGTTCTAGAATTTATCTAGAAAAGTCTTGAAAAAATATCTAGATATTATTTGAGGAAAGCTTGTAGAAACTTCACAGGAAAGTAGATATTTTGGAGGATGATTAGTCATTGGTTAGGAAGTTGTCTTAATATAAATAGGAGTGTTTGATCATTTTGCAACAATCAAATTTGAGAAGAATCAATACAAGTAAATATTTCTCCACCAAAAACTCTCTTACATTTCTTAGCATAAATAATCTCCCCTCCTACAAAGAAAAATAATCCCTCTTCCAACTTCCAATTTCTAAATAACCTTTTTTTTCTAAAATTGAGATAGCCATCCTCCAACACACCCCACCCCACCTCCACCCACCCATCCGATCACCTATATATTAACACACTCTCATATACCAGACTCTCCTGTACCAGTCCTAACACCTCAACTCCTTAATTCACACACAACACACACTAAACCAGTTATTCTACACCAAAAAAAAAAGGAAATCAAATCAAGATTGTACAAAGAAAAAAAGAAAAATAAATAAAGTCAAAATTTACCTTAGCGATCTGCTTTAGGTCGCGAAACCGGCATTTATTATAGTGCTTGAACTGTTCCTCCACTATTATGTACCAATATTGTTTGCATTTTGTACACTTATACAGGACAATATAACTTTTTTCTTCACCTTGGTGAAGGTGCGCAGAACCAGAACCACCATGTTCTTTGTTATCTATACTGATATTGACAGCGAACAAAAGAACTTCTTGCTTAATTTTTTGAATAGCCTGGAAGAAGGAAAAGAAGGAACTCTAGCCAGACAGAAGGAACTCAAGGAAGATTAAGCGGTAGCATAATTCAATGGTTCAATGGAATGGATTGTTGAATGTAGAATTTGTCTGACTATAGATTTTCTCTCAGAAAAAAGATATGAGTACGGATGTGTGTTGTAACTAATTAATTGTCTTATAAGCTGTTATATATATGATTAACAAATTTACTTATTTAAATATTAAGGGATAATTACAAAAAAATCTAAGATTTGGGCTAATTACAAAAAAAAAAAATGAGTTCTTTGAAAATTACAAATTACCCCTTGAAATTTTATTACGTCTAACATTTTTTCGGGTGATTTTCGAAAACATTTCAAAAAAAACCTGACATTTGCCAAAAAAAATTGAATCTTGAAATCTTGACTTTAGTATAATCTGATTATTGCAAACCATAACTCATTGATAATGATTATTGATTAATGAGTAAAAGAATCATGCATGTTGAACGATTTTAATTGGATTTTAATTGTTTTCCCGTTTCTTACGTCTAATTTTTCGGCCTCCAGTTTTTTTTTTTTTTTTTTTTTTTGAGTGAATTTTCGGCCTCAAGTTAACATAAAGCATATCCTCCTGTTTTTAAAGGAAAGAGTTTTCATTCTCTGTAAGGGGTAATTACATAAGGTTCTGGGCGTTGCCAGCTAAATTTTCAAAAATTCTATTTTTAGTATTATAAGTTTTACAATATTCAAAATTAGTCCACCTAAAATTTAATGTAAAACCCAAATTCATCCCAAAATCTAAATTCAATTTAAAAATCAAGAATGAAGAATGTAAAACATTTTGTGTTATGATGAGATTGATGCTATATATAATATATTCGTGATTTTTACTATTTTTATGATCCTTATTTATCATTTGTACACTTATCATGTCATTACTTGTAAAATGTACCTAACTATTTGTATTGGTGATTTATTAGAATACGTACCTTGGTATCAAATATATTAAGGAAGTCATATATTTTATTAGTTAATGGTCTAACGGTCCTAACTAAATTAACTTAACAATTTTGCTTATTGTGTTTATCATATCGCATCGTCCATGTTTTTCTCATGTTTTTAGTGTGTCACGCGTGTTTGAGTTTAAATAATTTTAGGCCCAAAGGTCATTGTGTTGTGTTCGGGCTTGATCTTATCGTGTCGAGTTATTATTTATCGACACGCAGCGATTTGTCACCCCTAAGTGTCATCATCAAGCATGAAGTTAAAAAGTTATATATCTTTTAGCTTTTTTATATTTTTCTATTGGCTTCTTGTTATTTTTCCCCGACTCAACCCGACCCGCACCGCCCCACCCCCGTCATCCCTGCATATAGATAATTTCTTTGTAAAATTTTTATCTTAGTCCACCCTACTACTCAATCCTGGCTCCGTCCTGGGTTCAGGCTAATTACAAAAGAAACCCATTTTTTTTAAATTGCAAAAAAAAGACCCTTAAGATTAGATTATGCTTACATCTTCCATGTTCATAAACAAAAACATATTTCAAAATCCTTGTAGAAATATTACAGTTTAATTTAAGACAAAATCAAACCGGGGACTTTTTGTAATTTTAAAACATCTTTGAATTTTTTTGTAATTAGCCCAAACCTTGCGGGTGTGTTTGTAAATTATCCCTTCCCTGTAATGCATATGCAATGTTCCTCATTGCAAACTTTGACACTACAAAATGGAAAAAGAAAAAATGATTTTGGATACAACTGAAAATTATTTCCCCTCCATATATCTCTCTTTCCTTTTCTTTGACTTCCTAACGCCATTCTCAGCCGGCAGCAGAATATATATATGTTAAAAAAATTACAACGCTGACATTAATCCACTAATACAATACGAAAACACTATTTTAAAACATGATCACCTTAAACTCAACGTTAGGTAAAAACACATAAAATAAAACCGTGAAAACGACATTAAACTCTACTTTTTTGGGATATTTACAATAAAACCCCTGAGGTTTGGGATAATTACAAAAAAACCCAAAGATTTTGAAAATTGCAAAAAAGACGTTGAGGTTTGATTTCGCTTACATATTCCCCAAAAAATATTTCAAAAATGCCCCTGATATTTCAAACAATTACACCCTTAAACTTAAGACATAATCAAACTTTAGGGGCTTCTTGTAATTTTGAAACATCTCTAGGTTTTTTTGTAATTAGGCCAAAGCTCAGGGGTTTTTTTGTAATTATGCCTTTTCTTTTCAAAGTATTTTAGTCAAGTCAAACTCTACCTTCAGAGAGTAAAAATCACCAAACATGTGGTGTCAAATGGATACAGAAAAACACTTTACACACACAACATGAATCTTGCCAAGTACTTCATTTTCCTCTTCTTCTTTCATCACATGATCATAAATTTAGCATATTCTCAATGCCAACCTTTCCAGTGTGGAAATCTTAGTACCTTACAATTCCCACTCTCCAATATCCAACAACCCCGATGTGGATTATTAACCGTTGATTGCAACAACCCTTCATCTCCGAGAATCCAGCTCGGAGATGGAGGGTCATGGTACGATGTTCTGCAAAGGCTTGCAGATCATCGTTTCCGAATTCGCGATCCAATTCTTCAATCCAGATTAAATACTTCGAACTGCAATTCGTTCCGAAGAAGCCTTAACCTTCCTAGTTCTCCTAGCGTCACGTTAACAATATCATCCCCTGTTCTAACCTCGTTTCAATGCAACGATCCTCCTCTCAATCAAAACTCGGGGCTAATAGATCAGTATTTTTCGCGCAGAACTACACGAGGTTCCCGGGCTGTCCGGGATTCGTGGTGTTCTATAGGTCTCCGGCAAATGGATCCTATAATGGGGAGTTTGCTGTTCCTGAGGACTGTCAGGCTGTTCGACTGCCTTTCGGGGGTTCGGAGAATTGGGAACAGAGTTCGGGGATTTTTAGCGGTTTAAGTGCTGAATTTGATGTAGAGTGGAATGTTTCGGATGCTTGTCTGGATTGTAATCGTCGAGGAGGACGATGTGGGACTGATAGTATCAATGAATTTGTGTGCAGAGAAGACGTAGGTAATAAATACCATGCATCTTCTTCTGCCTAGAAGTTGAGAATCACTTTTTTTTTTATTCTAAAAGAACATTCTTTGCTGGTTTTTCTTGCAGGAAACAGGATACTCAGAATAATTTTAATCACAGGTATGTTATATGTGGTTGACTTTTTTCATCTGCTGGAATAGGCAAAGTTGCAAAATTTGTCATGTAATTATAAGACGGTAGCAAAAAGGTCCTATAAAAATCACATTTTGCAAATAAGTCATGTAACTATAGCAAACTCTTGGTTTTGGTCCAGCAAAATGCACGTTTGCAAAATAGTCTTGTAACTATATGGAAATCTCAATTTTGGTACTAATTTCACCGAATTTTAGTCACGTGAGCGGCACATGTAATTCCCAATTACAAATGATATTAGGACCAAAATTGAGATTTTCATATAGTTATAGGACTATTTTGCAAAACGTGCATTTTGCAGGACCAAAATTGAGACGTTTATATAGTTATAGGACTCTTTTGCAAAAGGTGATTTTTACAGGACCTTTTTGTACAGGACTAATTTTGCAATTTTGACGTTGGAATATAATGCTTGTTCTATATTATAGATGTATTATTAGCAGTTGACTAATTATATATATGATTGTTTCCTCAAAAAAAAAAAAATTATATATATGATTGTATTTTTTTTATTGCAGGTGGTGTTATTTTGGCTGCTCTCTCAGTAACTTTGATTATCTTGTTAATTTTGTTCCGGAAGCAGTATATAATTACATCAAAATGGCCTATAATTCATAGGGTGAAGACAGGCAAAGAAAAGGACATTGAGCTCTTCTTAAACGAAGGGAATATCGTGACCAGAAGATACAAATACGCGTACATTAAGAAAATCACCAAGTCATTGAAAGAAAAACTAGGAGAAGGAGGCTATGGTAGTGTCTACAAAGGACAATTACCCGACGGTCGTCTCGTAGCGGTGAAGATGCTAAACGAATCGAAGGGAAACGGAGGAGAGTTCATAAATGAGGTCGCGAGTATTAGTCGAACTTCCCACATCAACATCGTTACGCTTATGGGATTCTGCTTCGAGGGCTCTAAACGAGCTCTCGTTTACGAATTCATGCCTAATGGCTCGCTCGAAAAGTACATACAAAATGCGGAAGAGGGGTTGGGATTGGGATGGGAGAAATTGACAGATATCGCGCTCGGGATTGCCCGGGGACTGGAATACTTGCATCAGGGATGCAACACGCGGATTTTGCACTTCGACATGAAGCCTCACAACATTCTTCTAGACAAGGATTTTAATCCGAAGATTTCGGATTTCGGGCTTGCTAAACTGTGTCCTAACAGATCGAGTATAGTGTCGATGTTAGGGGCGAGAGGGACGGTAGGGTACATTGCTCCGGAAGTATTCTGCAGGAACTTTGGTGAAGTTTCGTATAAGTCGGATGTTTACAGCTACGGAATGATTGTTCTGGAGATGGCTGGAGGGACGAAAAACATCGATCGCGATGACGTGGATCGTACGAGTGAGATATATTTTCCGCAATATATTTATAAAGAGCTTGAAATGGATGCTAAAGGGGGTGATGGAATTGATGGGATTAAGGAAGATGAGAGCCAAATTGCAAAGAGGAAATTGATAATTGTTGGGTTGTGGTGCATACAAACAGATCCAAAGAACAGGCCACCTATGAGTAAGGTTGTGGAAATGTTGGAAGGAAAACTTGAATCATTGTATGTCCCACCAAATCCTTATTACTTTTCTCCAATTCCAAAAGCGCCTCCATCTTTCTCAACTTCCCGTTCCTTGTAGTATTATGCTTTGATTTGTATCATTTGAGATTTAAAATTTCACCTGTGGCCCCATGGATTAGTTCAATATCCTTATGACCACTCCTTATAGAATTTTCATAAATGCATGGAATTGGCATAATTCATAAAACTTTTAAGTGTAGCGAGCATCGAAGGGGGAAAATGCAAAATTAGTCATGCATCTATACGGGTGTTGCAATATTAGTCATGTAACTTTTGAAATTGCGATTTTAGTCCTGTATGGTTTACCCTCTTTTTGCAATTTTGGACCCGTAAGTTTTAGATTTGTCCAATTTTGGTCCTATAAGTTCTAAGTTAATGCAATTTTGGTCGTAACTTTTAAGAACTATTTCAATATTTCAATTATCCCCAAAATGCCCTTGATAGCCAAAATAATCAATATACCTAAGATCAAGTTTAAAATGGTATCATGACCTATATTTTATTTATCGAGTAGAATTTATTTATCATTTATACTCTATAAATTGCTTAATGATGGAAGAGTTTTATATTTATGAATCCAGATCAAAATCCGAGATACGAGTTCTACATTCATTATTTCTTAATTATGAAAATACAAAAACACGTAAAAATATACCAAAATTGGTTATTTTGAATAATAGAAACAAAATTACTACAACTAAAAAATAAAAGACTAAAATTGTCAAATCCAAAAAATTACATATTTAAAATTGTTAATTTTGCAACCTTAAAAGTTATCGGACCAATTTTGCAACACCCCTACAGTCATAGGACCAATTTTGCAATTTTCTCAGCATTGAGTTGTCCAACTAATCAGATGCCTATTTGGATATAGCTATTGAATAATGTGTTTGAAAATGGTGGTGGGTAGGCTTCTAATAGTGTTTGCAATAATTACAAAATGGAGCCTTGATTGACTGAATTATTCTATAGTCAGTTTTATGTATTATATGTCAATTATTGAAGAATTTTCAGAGTATCTGACCAGAAAAAGGGAGGAACTTTCAAACCATTCTCATCTTGTGCTAAAAGTTAGAGAGAACAAAAAGTCTCCAAATTAATGACATACTGCTCATGCATCCGTGTACATGGATGTATTGACACGATTCATAAAATTTTACAATGAAAATAAGAATATATATCATGGAATATAATTGTAATATAGCAGTAGTTTTTTTATCCAAATAGCAGTTATCTCCTATTGAGTGCCTTGAGTAGTCTTTATGACAATGACAGCTTCTTCGCAAGCTCTGCAATAGTATGGGCAACTAAATGAATAACCAGATCGTTCGTTCAACATAAAAACGAGAAAATAAATTTCAGAGAAATTATTTTTTTAAGAAAAGGCAAAATTCTAGACGCATACCTTGAGCCGGAGGTTCGTCTTGAGTTTTCTTGTTGCTGAAAAAGGGAATTGCAGATAACTTAGAGAAAACTATGGACGGAAAAATATAAACTTACTAGTGATAATTGAGGAAAACTTATATAAGATAAATATGCTGCAAGAAACATCCCAGGAGCATTCAACTTGTATCTCAAAGTGTACATTAATTGACCAAAAGAATTCAAATATAAAGTCTAATATCATAATGAATTTCCAAGGATCGAGTTGGAGATGGTGGAGGTGAATAAAGATAAAAAGAAAGACACGGAGCTTACATAACTCTTCAAAACATCTTCTAAGATGTTAAGAGAACTTATTAGATCTCTTAAAACTAATTGGTAAAATTTTCACAAAAAATATATTATGAGCTGTTCTTGAAAAGATCCCAACCCTATTCAAATTACCATTGCTAACAAATAAAAACTTCATCTTATTTATCCAAATACTACAAATTCTTTTAAAATAAAATCCAACATTTTGTAAGCTCTAAATATCTTAGAAGATATAGGAGCTTATAATATTTTTTTAATAACTTTACCATATTATCTAAATTGGGTTCTACTATGCATAAAAATCAGTCATCCTGTTGCATTCGATTAAGATGGATATAATTTCACATTGATTGCATACCATCCCCATATTCCTTCTAGCCAACTCTATTCATACTTTGTATCCGTTCTCATCTACGATACAGCAACCTAAGGTTCAAATTAAAACATTTTGCAGTAATTTCCATTTAATCAGAAAATTGATTAGGTAATCATTTTTAACATGCTTCGTTGCAATCAGCTACACTAATTTGAAGAAAAAGATATGGCACCAGAAAGGCAGGAATAAGCCTGGGGAGCAAATTCTTTTACCTTTCTTTGTTCAACGGGTCGTCTTGGGGTTTCATAGCTGGAAAAAGCAAAACTTCCTGGACACGAAATAAGAAATATGTTGGAAACGAACTCAGTACTGATTCTCCACAGAAAAACGAAATCTAAAATGATTTATGAGGTGAATGCATAGAAATAAAAATAAACTTTAGCGAAAACAAGTTATACTTTACCTTTATGTTCTGTGAATCAGTCAACAACATTGCAAACCGATCAATACCCAATCCCCAACCACCAGTTGGAGGCAATCCATATTCAAGAGCAGTACAGAATGTTTCATCTAAAGCCATAGCTTCATCATCACCCGATTGTCGGTCCTAGTTTCAAGCAGTATATAAAACATATTCAACATATAACCCAATTATTATAAATTCAGATAATCATAATTGCCGACTTTAGGCAATTGTTTTGGAGACACCATTATGATTCACTTCCTCACTATAAATACCTTGAGTTGGTCAGAAAAACGCTGACGCTGCACAACAGGATCATTCAATTCCGTGTATGCATTGCAGAGCTGCCAAGAAAAACAAAAATTACAAGCATTAGTAGACAGCGAAACCGGAGGAGGTAAAGGGAAAAGAAAACGGAAGTAAAAGAGGAATGAAGCATATTATGGAAGTACATACTTCGTGCTTGTTGATGAACAACTCAAACCGTTCGGTTAAGCCTGGTTTTGACCTATGCCACTTAGCGAGTGGACTCATGATCTCTGGATGGTTGATAATGAAGGTAGGGTTTACACAGGTTTCCTCAAGAAAGTGCCCGACAAGCTATACACAGCAAACATAAAAGCTTAAAACATAGAGAAAGAAGTGGACACACACACACACACACACACACACACACACACACATATATATATATATATATATATATATAGAGAGAGAGAGAGAGAGAGTGAGAGAGTGGTAGCTTCAGAAGGGGGACACAAAGGGAGAGTAGATGCACAGAAATAAGCAAATGAGCGGATATCAAAAGAAATAAAAGCTACCCATGTATCTTACTTTGTCTAACAGTCTAGTAGTTGTTTGTGGAGGGGGGCATTTGATAGCGAACTTCAAACATGCATCCACCAGATATTTATTGGCTTCTTCACTTGACAGGTCCTTGGGTATGCTCAAATTTGCCACTTTCTCCAACTCATCTATCATATCAATCCGCCTGGAGGATTTAAACACGAGAGAGAGAGAGAGAGAGAGAGAGAGAGAGAGAGAGAGAGAGAGAGAGAGAGAGAGAGAGAGAGATGTGGCCTGTTACATGCTGCTTTCACATAAGTACAGGGCTAATATGAATAATGCACAAGTCTGAATACCTGAAAGGAGGTGTAAAGTCAATTTCAATGGGATCGTTGTCCAACCCATTGGCGTGATATTTTATTTTATAGCCGCCTGTAAGTTCCTTCACCATCCCTAACAACATAGAATTTGTCAAGAAAATTATGCTAAGACTACATTAGTTTAATAGCCTGATTACAAACCAGATTTGCCACTTACCACTGAGCATATCTTCAGTTAGCTTCATCAGATCATTGTAATCGGCAAAGGCCATGTAGAACTCACAAGTAGTAAACTCAGGATTATGTGTTAAGTCAATTCCTTCATTCCTAAACTGCTTTCCGATTTCGTATACACGGTCTAACCCACCGACGACTAGTTCCTTGAGATATAGTTCAGGTGCAATGCGCATGTAAAGTCTCATATTCAGTTCATTGTGGTGGGTAACAAATGGACGGGCAGCAGCGCCCCCAGCAATCATGTTCATCATGGGAGTTTCAACCTTAGAAAAGGAAAAATTGACAAGAAGAAATTTGAGGACAAGCATGTAATAAGATAGTGATGAAAAAATCATTTTTTACTACAACACTGAACTCACTTACCTCCAAAAAATCTCGTTCATCAAGATAGTGTCTGATGTAAGAAATGATTTTTGCCCTGGTTTTAAATATTTCCCGAACCTCCATGTTCAGCATCAGATCCAAATAACGCTGCCTATAACGTGTTTCCTAGATGAAATATTAGGACATACAATGAATAAACAGGTATTGGTTGTGGACAATTAGAAGCATCACAGATACTGGCCCTTCAAACTGAAATCGGGAAGTGAATGGATAGTTGAATTGTACCTGATCCTTCAATATATAAGCATCAGGATTTCTGCCACTTCCTGGGACCCAGACATCAGTTATCTATCCAAGAGTACTGAAATGTCAATGAAGACGCCAAACAATATCATTGCGTCAGTATGGCACAATCAAAAATCAGAGTCACCTTAGCATTCTCTGACCCTGGACCAACTTTTTGTCGGGGCATCATGTGGAGACAGTGAGAAAGCACTATGAATGTTTTTGGGAAAATACTCAGCTCTCCCCTTTTGCTTTTACCTACATATGAGGTACTATGAGAGCATGTTCTAAGATCGGCAAAAATGAAGTGAAAAACTGGGAAATGATTCTTCAACAGAATTCTCTACACTTTCAAAATTTACAGAAAAATATGACAACGGGGAAAAAAGAAAGGCTTTCATGTTAACTAAATATCCTACCATACATGAGCAACACGCATGTGGCATAAACCATCACCCTCGTTGAGTACCTTAACAGTTTTAATGAACCATATAACTGTAATATGAGCAACCACGCATGTGGCATAAACCATCACCCTCGTTGAGGACCTTAACAGTTTTAATGAACCATATAACTGTAATATGGAGTGCAACAATGCATGCACCTTGCACAACAAAGCAACCAGAAAATCCTCATTGAGTTGGAGACAACACCGTAAAAATTCACAGATAGATCCGTTCTAATATACTAAGTCAAATTTTTAAGTGGATTTCTTTACATCTGTAGAAAGTATGAAATTCATGAATGATTGGTACTGTTAAGTGTTATTTTGGTGGTAATATGACCTTTCATAAAAAGATAAGGCACAAACCTGGGAATCCAATTATCCCGACAATATCTCCTCGCTTCACCGAAGAATGAAATCGAGTAAACTCTTCTTCATCCAAATCCGATTTCCTACACAAATCCATAATGAGGTTCCACAGTGACAAAAGGTAAACATGCCAAATCTAAGGCACAGGACACTGAATCTGGCAAGCAGTAAAGCAGCATATATGTTGTTCAACATCCCTCAGGTGGCATAAACTTGATTGAAAAATTGACGGCAATACTAGGTTACAAACCAAAAAAAAAACTACAATTGAGAATATAAAACTATATACACAAAACTAGAGGTGTTTCATCATGACCATTTGTATTCTGTCGAATAAACAAACCAGAAAAATGTCCAAAGACAGTTACTATAATACTATCTAAACTGAGTTAAGTTAGGAAAGGAGTTAAGTTCCTAATCCAAGTATCAGAGCATTCTCAATGGATCACTTGCAGAATAGTACATCTCATGAGCACCAGAGTGATTCTTATATAGCGCCAATAACATTCAAGAACAGTTGGAGTTATTACAGCAAACATCTTATTACATATCCAACGCAATTTGGGTTAAAAGCAAGCAACGGACAATTATTTTACAACTTTAACTTAAGATTGGAAAAGGAAGTTAGCAAACAGAAATAATGTTTGACATAAATCAGTTAGAATTCAACATCATATTAAATCATGATAAATAAACAATCCCAGAATCCAATCTTCAATGACGAGGTCCAGTGCCATGGGAATAACATCGTAAGCAATCACCTTGCATCCGTCATAACTTGAACTTTAGCACCACCACCATGTAGATCGTAAAAGAATAACTTTGATGATGACGAACGTTTGTTCATAAGCCGACCTTCCAAAACGAAACATCACATCATTAACCCAAAGTAAAACTTTACTAATAACACACTACATCAATCAAACATATAATCTCTTGTACCAGCTATTCTTTCTTCGACATCCTCAAGATGATCTCCACTATTTAAACTTTCGTATTTCTTTACATACTCAGGAATAGTCAACTTAGCCTCAAATTTGTGCGGGTACGGATTAGTCCCAGCTGACTTCTGAGCTGCAAGAGCTCTCAACCTATTCTCATAATATTGCTGCCAGCAAAATTTCATACTCATTAAAACAACCTATATAGCCTCCTTTAGGAACAAAAGACTCTCCATCCATATCATTGATAATAAGTAAAGAAAAACAATAACACCACAGAAATACGAGGTAAATAATACGTTAAAACCTACCGTTGGATCCATGCCCTCATCTTCTGCAGGAGCATGTTTCTTGGCTTGTGGCTTTGGCTTGGCAGAGGCCTGCAGTGTATACTAACACAATTACAACTAATACCATGATAAACATAAACACTGCATACATAGCCAGTACTGAATAAACATACGGAATGAAATTCAAAACACCACAAAAACTTCCTTCCCTCCCAAATACACAATAGTCTTATAAAACCAGTATCAATAATAACTACTAAGTACTCTCCAAAGAAAGTAAACTAACTATAATATTTGTTTTAACAAAATTCTCTATCTAGCAATCCAACTAAGTATTCTTGCCAGCTTCTCTCCAAAAGACGTCTTATTTTCATTAATGCCAACACTTGTCAGAAAGGGTGATGCTAGCAGCTTTGCCAGCTCTGAGGACATTACGATTGCAGCTACATGGCTATTCTAGCACCTTTAGGACTTTGCAAAACAGAATGTGATTGTATCCGACAAGAGCCCTATGCGTGCATTAGTGCTTTCCATTTTAACTTCAGTAAAACTCAGTTCAGGGTCTAATTATCAGAATAGAGGGCACCCTGATATGCATGTTTCAATCTTAACAGGCTCATTTGTCAAAGGCGAAAAATAAGACTTTAACAGCATTTCTTTGTAGTTCTGCCTGCATCAATTCCATACTCATTTAAGAAATTCATGTTTCCCATTCGCCTGTCCCATGGCAGCTTACAAACACTAACACATTCAGATAATCAATCCAGAGATAAACTTACCAATTAACCCAGCTTATTTTCAATTTCAATTTCAATTAATGGATATATAACTGCTTTATAGCGTGTAAAAATGCTTCACAAACTCATGCAAATTGATATATCCCTTCCATCACAACCGAAGAACAATTCAACAATCTCAGTTTACACCACATATTTTCTCCTAATTTAGTTTTGTGCCTGGCAGCAAGTTGAATATTAAGGACACTCAGAAACCAGAACAAATTGGAGCTAGACTTCAATACTGCCTCTACCAATAAACAGCCCGTTAAAACAGAGTATCTCCGTAACATGCACATGCATCCACACATTATAACCACAAAATCAAGAACAAGACTATTAATTTGAAAATCCCCTAAATAAAATAGATTCTTGATCAGTGAAAAAAACGCCGAATTATAGAACCGGAAAGGAGAATGAAAACTTTCAAAATATGCACTATCTTCTTGAGGATTGATAATTACAACGAAAAACTCCGCATATCAATTCAAACGCACAAGCACGCAGCATTTAGCTACGACATTCAACAACAAAAAAAGTCGCACATTAATTCAATGGCACAAGCACACAGCATTTAGCCACAGCATTCAAGTTCATAGAAAAGGGAATGTACCATTTCGGGAATTGGGTGCTGGGAAGAGCTCTGATGCTGAAGAAAATATGCAGACAATCAAAAACCCTTTTTTCCGAACTCAAAATATCAGTAAAACCCTAGAACTTATTTTTTTCAGCTGAATGTAACGGACCGCTAGAAATGGCCCAAATTTCTCCAACATTTTGGTTAGCTAAGATCCAACATCCAAATCATCAAGCCCGCATTTTTAGCCCCCAAAATTAGCCCACAACATCCATATGGTAAATAAAATAACATATACTGTTGATTATTTTCTAAATACATTTCCATCTTTTTTTACGTGTATTCTCTAAACTCTAAAGACATAATACTAACTTGGCAATTAAGGAAGGATAAAAATAAAAAGATAATTAAGGGTTTTAAGTCAAAGAACTAGAAATATGCTCATTTAGGAAACTGGATAGTAGTCGAGTGGTTAATGGTATGTATGGATGTGTTTTCAAATGCAATTTTCCATTTTCCAACTATTCCAAAAAATGAGTTTATGTTTGTTTAGAAAATTCTCAATAGAAATAAAGTCATTTCCAATTTCCATTTTTTTATGAAAATATTCTTTTGAAAAAATAACCAAACAATTTTTCACCATAATCACGCAAATTTATGTGAAAATACACTACAATCACGCAAATCTATGTCAAAAATACATTCAAAAAACTATAACCAAACATATTTTCATTTCTAAACAGAAATTCAGACAACAAACCAAACATATTCTCAATTATCACAATAAAACCAATAAAATTTGAAAATTCATTTTCCAACACTGAAAAACTGGAAAATGGACTTGGAAACACATCCATACATCCCCTAAAGACCAAAGGTTTGAGTTTCAACTTCCATCACCTCTTCCCTCTCAGGATATGTAATTTTTGTTAGATATAATCAGTCCTTCTAGAAGTCTGGCGGTTACAAGTTAGTTAGGCGGTTACATTTCTTGTTATTTATGTTAGATGTATAACCGACTACCCCTGCTCCCTCTATAAATACCCCCCATCATCTCTGTATTCATTCAAGCTTTTCAGCTATCATCAATAACATCTCACTTGTTCTTTGTATATGATAAATGGTAGTTTACTGTATATTCAACATGGTATCATGAGCCAGCATTTTTTTTAACTTGATCAGCTATCAGCCATGGCGACTCTCAGTCTTCCATCTATGAACACGCTCACCATCAAGCTTGATCGCAATAACTATAACTTATGGCGCGCACAAGTCCTTGCCACAGCCACAACGCATGGTTTTGATGGTTTCCTTCTCGGACATATTTCAGCTCAAGATAAATTTCAGCTTGCAGATGATGGTACTTCCTCTCTTACTCCTGAATTCTCGATTTGGCTCCGGAAGGATCAATTTCTATACAGTTGGATGCTCAGTTCGATTTCGGATGGAATGCTTGGACATATTCAACGATGCACAAGCTCAGCTGAGATTTGGCAAGTCTTAGAGAACCTGTTTCGTTCTAATTCCAAGGCTCGTGTGATGCATCTTAGGCTTCTCCTTCAAACCACTAAGAAAGGCGACCTCACCATTGAAGAATATGTTCTTAAGATGAGTTCTCTTGTAGCTGATATTCAGTCTGCTGGTCAAGTAATTTCTGATGAATATTTAGTGCTTCATATACTCAGTGGCCTTGGGCCAAAATTCGAATCTGTTACTGTGAATCTGACTTCACAAATTGGTAAATTGACTCTATCTGAAGTGCAATTTGCTTTGCAAACACATGAAATGAGGGTGAAGCAGTATAATTCAGTTGAAAATGTTCCAATATCCACTTCTTCTCTTCATGTTGTCACACGGAGACAGGGTACTGAATTTCGCCCACCAAGAGGTGGATTCTCAGGTGGTAGATCTCGAGGTCGTGGCCGGTTTGGCAGGGGTACACGGCTCATTTGTCAAATATGTGGAAGAAATAACCATGTAGCTTCTAAATGCTACAAACGGTTTGATGTTAATTTCATTGGTTTTAATACTGACTCTGTGGCTACTTCTCCCTTCCCTCATCAACCTGCTCAAGCTCATCTTACTCAGCATGAGTCTACACCAACATCACAGTCTTCAATGGCTTTTTCTGGTTTTACTGACAATTCATCTATACTTGGTGTTCCTTGTGGTATGACAGGTCACTCCAACACTTGTGGCTCTACAGGTAACTCAGTTTACAATCAGCCTACTACTAATCACTCTTCTCCAGACCCTGAATGGTACCTTGATAGCGGTGCAACACATCACATTACCAAGAACTTTGGAAATATGTCCTTGCAATCACCATATCAGGGTAAGGATAGGCTTGTTGTGGGTAATGGCTCCTCTATACCTATTAGTCACATTGGCCACACTTCCTTCCCTACCATTTCACCTTACAATAATCTTAAACTTCAAAATGTTCTATTTGTTCCAGATATCACTAAAAATTTACTCAACATTTCCAAGTTTCTTGCTGATAATCATGTTTACATTGAATTTCACTCTACTCATTGCCTTGTGAAGGAACTGAGTACACATCAAATCCTCCTGAAAGGCACACTTAAGGATGGATTGTACCAGCTAGATCTTGCTCATCTTGACCGTACAACAAACCTCTCTTCACCACCTCAACTCCATGTCACACCGCTTCAGAGGACCTTGTAATGCTTCCTCTTCTATTAGTAGTGTCAATGTCTGGCATAATCGTCTTGGTCATCCGTGTAATAACATCTTGAATCATGTGCTCAAACTCACAAATGTACCTTGTGCTATAAACAATTTACATTTCTGTGAAGCTTGTAGATTTGGTAAACTTCATCAAATAAATTTCCCTTCAGTTCCGAACTCTGTCACAGCTCCATTTGAATTAATATTTTCTGATGTTTGGGGTCCAACATCCACTCAATCTAGAGATGGATTCAAATATTATGTTCACTTCATTGATGCTTACACTAAGTTTACTTGGATCTATCCTTTACATAAGAAATCTGAAGTGCACTCTATATTCCTTAATTTTAACAGCATGGTTGAAAGACAATTTGGAGTCAAAATAAAATGTCTACAATCTGATTGGGGGGGTGAATTTCGTAGCTTACAACCTGTGCTTGCTTCTCTTAGAATCTTGTTTAGACACCATTGCCCCCACACACATCAGCAAAATGGCACAGCGGAACGTAAACACCAACATATTGTTGACACAGGGCTATCTCTTCTAGCTCAGGCCTGTCTACCACAAAAATATTGGTGGGAAGCTTTCTCTACTGCTACATATCTCATCAACAGGTTACCATCTCCTACCCTTGGCTATAAATCCCCTTTTCAACTGCTATTTCACAGAATCCCTGATTACACCTTCCTCAAATCTTTTGGATGTGCTTGTTATCCGTATCTTAGACCATACAACCAGTCTAAACTTCAGTTTAGATCCACCAAGTGTGTATTTCTTGGATACAGTCCTACTCACATTGGTTACAAATGTCTTAGTGCTGGGGGCAGAATTTACATTGCTCGCAATGTTATATTCAATGAACAAGAATTCCATTATCACTCTTTGTTCTCCTCTAACTCTTCTAACTCCAATCCTTCTTGTATTTTCACCCCTGCTCAGCTTCATGTTCTCCCTTTCCAGTTGTCATCACAAGGTGTGAACTCTAATCAGTCATCTGCCCCTATTGCCTCTCCTCCACTTGCTGAAACTCCTTCTGCCTCCTCCTCTCCATCCCCAGTGCAATCCCCTCCTCCTTCTCCCCCTCCCCCCCTCCTACTCACTCTATGATTACAAGGTCCAAGCATGGAATCTTCAAGCCAAAAGCCTATACCTCCACTTCTTATCCTTCACTTGCAGAGCCAACATCTGTACAACAAGCCTTGAATATCCCTGAATGGAAAGTTGCTATGGACCAAGAATACAATGCCTTGATGAAAAATCACACATGGGATTTGGTTCCCTACTCTGATGACATGAACTTGATCACCAATAAGTGGCTTTTTAAGGTTAAACATAGTGCAGATGGCCAAGTTGACAGACTTAAAGCCAGACTTGTGGCTAGAGGATTTCAACAAAATCCTGGTATAGATTTCTTTGACACATTCAGCCCGGTCATTAAGCCTTTGACCATTAGGGTTGTGTTCTCCATGGCTGTTACTAAGGGTTGGCATATCCATCAAGTTGATGTGAATAATGCATTTCTTAATGGTGCATTGAAAGAAAATGTGTATATGGCTCAACCGGATGGTTATGTGGATCAAAGTCATCCCACTCATGTCTGTAAATTGGTAAATGCATTGTATGGGCTTAAACAATCCCCTAAGGCTTGGTGTGACACTCTTAAAGGTTGCTTGCTGAAGATGGGATTTTCCAATTCCTTGTTTGATTCTTCACTGTTTCATAAAACTGAGCATGGGAAGTTGTTGATTGTGTTAGTATATGTTGATGACATTTTGGTGACGAGGGGATAGGGGCTATGATAACACACGGTGATCACATATTTAGACACTCGTTTTTTCTCTCGAAAGATCTTGGTTCAGTTAATTACTTCTTGGGGATAGAAGTTCATAGGCTCAGTAATGGTGGATATTTGCTCAATCAACATAAGTACATCAGAGATCTCTTGCACAAGACTGACATGGATACCTGCAAGCCCTGCCCTACTCCATGTATTCCCAGTGTTAAACTATCCCTAAATGATAGTGCCCCATTTGAGCAACCTCATCTATACCGCAGCACTGTTGGAGCCTTACAATACTTGTCAATGACGAGGCCTGACATTTCCTTCTCTGTTAACAAATTGAGTCAGTTTTTGCATGCACCTACTATTAATCATTGGAAGGCTGCAAAGAGAGTCTTCGCTATCTTGAGGATCTATGGATTTTGGTCTCGCCACCAACTCACATAGGGTTCACTTGGGAGGATATGCGAGATGATGATAGGCTAGTTGTATTGATGATAGGAAGTCTACTAGTGGGTTTTGTATCTTCCTTGGCCCCAACCTTATTGCATGGAGTTCTAGAAAGCAGTCAGTTGTTGCCGAAGACAGAGTCGGAGTATAGATCACTTGCTTCAGCCACCACTGAACTTATCTGGATCAAGTCCTTACTTGATGAGCTTTGTGTTTCACTTCCTCAGCCCCCCGCCCTTTGGTGTGATAATGCAGGGGCCATTTCCCTAGCCTCCAATCCTATGTTTCATCAGGTTGCAGATGTTCTTACTAAGCCATTGTCTATTGGCCGTTTTCAGTCCTTGTGTCACAGTTTGTGCCTACAACAAATACCAGGTTCCGTTTGCAAAGGGGCATGTTAGATATACTCAGTCCTTCTAGAAGTCTGGCGGTTACAAGTTAGTTAGGCGGTTACATTTCTTGTTATGTCTGTTAGATGTATAACCGACTACCCCTGCTCCCTCTATAAATACCCCCCATCATCTCTGTATTCATTCAAGCTTTTCAGCTATCATCAATAACATCTCACTTGTTCTTTGTATATGATAAATGGTAGTTTACTGTATATTCAACAATTTTAAAAAACATATGCTCTTTTAATACACCATTTCACATTTTTCCATTGAAGGACAACTTCATCTTTTAGTCCGTATCACCGGTAAATAGTTGATAGAACATGAACTTGTTGTCCCCTAAATTTATTTGTCTCTCTCTCTCGGTTACATGTCATCCGCTTGGGTGATTATCCAAATGCCAGCATCACCCTTGGATCAATATATACATACGTGTGTGTTGATCCAAGGGTGACAGGTAACAGGTCCTACACGCTCTCTTTCGTCACAACAAATATTATTTTTCTTGAAAAATTGTGCTAGAAATTCATACCAAAATCCCCTAATAGATAAAAGAAATAAATTTAAAGCCATACCGTCCAAAAAGAAAAAAAGTGAGGGGGGAAAAAAAGGAAGATAAAAAAGAAGAGAAAAATGTGAAGCTATCATTTCTTAACACACTCAAGTCTTTAGTTTCTCTTTTGTCATTAGACCAAATGATTACTCCAAAGTACAAACTCAGATTTTTAATGCAAGAGAGACTCCAACCTTAGAAGAAGGGAAGGACCAGCAACTTTTTTGCTTTATTATGTCACTTTTGAATTTTACAATTTCCCATGCAAAATAGGAAATATGGCCATAATCTATTTTATTCCATTATTGAAAAAAAAGATGAACCCCATCTTTGAGGGCCGTAACTGTCCCACCCTTAGAGCTTCGTGGAGGATGTGAATCGTGGGATATATGCCTCAATAAGTCAGGTCCTTGGTTGCTTTAGACTGAGTCACCACACAATAAATCATTATCCAACTTGTTACCAAAAGGATTCGAACCTATACGTTGTTTTAAAATAATTGATTTTGAAGCATTTCAAATAATTGTTAAAAATAAGACAAAATACAATTTTAAAAATCATTGCCGAACATATATTGCATAACAATATTATGACTTATGAGCTATTAGAATATCTTATAAGATATTACTTTTAGTATAAATTTGGATAAATACAATTTAAAATTCAGGACTAAAAATAACACTTTCGATATATTTGACAATAAGATAATAATTTTCCTTGATGAAACAAATATTTGTCAAGTTTTGGTTCTTTAATAGTATAATAACTCTGGAGCCACCGAGACAAGATGGTGAAATAATTAATATTGATGACTTCAAATAGCAGTGTGGGAGACTGATACTAGGTGGAAATCTGCAGTTGGATAGTTGGGGTCCAGCATGAAGCAATCACTTAGGACGACTTTTTGTGTGCGACAATTTATAATATTAGGGATTTATGAGTCAGTAGTGCATTTCTCGTGATTTACATAAGGGCAGTTTCTGAGGGCCGAGGTTATTTTTCCGACAACTAGTTATGTGTAAGCATATCCGTATAAAAAAATACCATGGTCATCAAAAACATTTGCCTAAAAGACTAATTAAATGTAAACCAGCTGTACTATTTTCATTTCGTTAGTTAACAATTGGCAATTTTTTTTTTGTTCCTTTAACTTACACTACTTTGACATTTCATCCTTTTTCTTTTTACTTTTGACAAATAGTCCTTTTTCTCAACAAAAAATTGATATTTGGTCTTCTTACCTGCTATAGCAGGTTATTTTGACCTATTGAGCTGATGTTGCATTTTTATTTTTAAAGTTTCTAATTTTCATTTAAAAGCAATATTTAAATCTTATATGGCATCCTAATTGGCTTAAATGATGGGAAAATTAATTAAATAAAAGATTTTTATTGAAAAATCTGAAAATATTATCTAAAAATTCTGAAAGTTGTTTTACTAAAATTAAAAATTATTTGAATTTTTGTAACAAACTTATAAAAAATTAAAAAAATATTTTAAAATCTAAAAAATAAAGTATATAAAATCTGATAGTTTTTGTAAAAAACTAAAAATAGAAAAAAATCGAAATTGTTTTAAAAGTACAAAAAATAAATATGAAAATTGTCAAAAAAACTATAAACTATTTTTAAAAAATCTGAAATTTATTAGAAATATTATAATATATTTTAAAACGTCGAAAATTGTTCAAAAAGTGAAAATTTGTCTAAAAATCTGAAAATATATTAAAAACAAAGACTTTTTGAAATTTTTATAAAAAAAGTATCTGAATTTTTTTATTAAATAAAAAATATATAGAGTAAAAACTTAGAATTATTTTAAAAAAACTATAAACTATTTTTCAAAAATCTAAAAATTATGCCAAATATGTAAAAAAAAATCTGAAAATAAAAGGAAAAAAATCTGAAATTTGTTTAAAAATTAGATTAGTTTATTTATTTGGTGTAATTGTCGAATGTTTTTTACAAAAATAATTCATATTGTTTTTAAAATTTTTAAAAGTCTTACTTTTAATCCATTTTCAGATTTTTAGACAATTTTCATTTTTTTAATTTTATATTTTAATATTTCAAATAATTGTTAGATTTTTAACAATTTTTTTAGTTTTTTAAACGAATTTCAGATTTTTAAACATCTTTTAGTTTAAAAACAACTTTTTGAAAATAATTTTGAGTTTTTCTATTTCAAAATAAAATAATTCAATATTTCAAATAAGTTTCAGATTTTTTCAAATATTTTATATTTTTTAACAACTTTTGTATTTTTTTTGTAATTTTAAAATAATTTCGATATTGTTTTTACTATTTTTAGTTTTTTAAAGAAATTATCAAATTTTAGATATTTTAATTTTTAGATTTTAAAATGGTTTTTTGAATTTTTTAAAACTTTGTTACAAAAAGTCAAATAATTTTAAATTTTGTTAAAACAATTTTCAGAATTTTTATTTTCGTATTTTTCAAATTTAGGCCATATAGGATGCCATGTAAGATTTAAATATTATTTTTTAAATGAAAATTAAAAACTTTGAACATCAATTTCAGCCAAAAGAATATTTATAAAGCGTGTAAGATGACCAAATCTCAATTTTTTGTTGAGAAAAAGAACTATTTGTCAAAAGTAAAAACAAAAAAGATGAATGTTAAAGTGGGTAAGTTAAAGGATAAAATTTTTTTTTGCCATTAACAATTACTAACAATTTGGAATTAATTAATGATGTTTGACTGGTAATTTATTTACTAGCACCAAAAGACGTGTAATGGCACTTTTTGTCAGAAGTTCTGGCGACGAAGACAAATGCACCTTTTGCCACCTGAATTGCTGAAATGGTTCCTCCACTATGACCACTGCTACTATCATTAATTTGATCATTTATATTTAATATCAATTATGGACTTATGGTGTAGTGTTTAATAGACACTTTTACTGGGAAAATAAAATAAATTTGAGCCAAAAGATATTATTAAAAAAATAACCGCTTGATTATCTGAATTGTTGATAATATTTCTTCGTGACTTACAAACATTATAATTATTCGAGTTTTTTATTAGTTATTATCTATAAATTATTAATTCATAACTATTATTAACCCGTTATATATGGTGTAATGTTGTATTGATTTCTTACCTAGAAGGAAACTTAAATATATTTTTCCATGTTTGACATGTGAAATTAGGAGTTAGGCATAACCTTTTCTTTTTCTTAATCTTCTTTATCTCAGTTAATACTTACTACAGGGGTTATTTAACTGTTTATGGTGTTTCTCAAATTTTTTTGTAAATGTATTGTGGTTTTTCGGGGTGTTAATAATTTAAGTGTTGGCGCTATTTGTATGACAGTATGAGTGCCCATGTGTCTGCCGCTACTACCAATAGCGCCCAAAACCATTTTTTTTTTTTAAATTTCTGAAACCCTTATCGCTAGTCAAACTAGCGCTCATTGCAAAAAAGATGGAAGTTTATAAATTTATTTTATTAGTATTGGCCTTATTTACAGGATATTTTCATAATAATACTTTTGAAATTCAAATTTACAAAAAAAATAAAAAATGGGTTAAAAAAATAAAAAATAGGTTTGGGCGCTATTAGTAGTAGCGGCAGGCATATGGACGCTAATACAAATAGCGCCAACACATAAATTTTTAACATCCCGAAAAACCACAATACATTTACAAAAAAATCTCAGAAATATCATAAACAGTTAAATAACCCTTACTACAGCCACTGAATGTACTTTATTATTACATATTCAAACATGAATATTTCTTTCTTATTTTTGTAGAAAGTTCAGACCTGAATATGAATAAACGTTACAAAGCAACTTTTCAGAGTTTTCACCTCCTATTGCTTCTTTGCGGTCCCATAATTTTTTTTGTTAGAATATATTGATATAGTTTGTTTACATAAAATAAAATAATGAAAATGAAACAAGAAGTGAGATGAATTTTTTTTTTTTGAAAGTTTTTAATAATGCTAATTTATATAATGTATTTTTAGTAAAGTAATAATTACATATGATTGTTTTTTTTTTTTGAGGAAACATATGATTGGTTATTGTAAAAGTGAAGCGAATAATGTATTTGTAATATAAAAATATAATACGACAATAATTGGTGTGATATCTTTTCTAGGTTATAATTTAGATGTATAATAATTGAAAAAAAATACGAAAATCACTAAAACAATTGAATATGCCTTTGTCATCAAAAGTGAACAATATGTCCAACATGGTCAAATAAAGTAAACGAGCTGAGTTGTATAATTCTTTTGTTTGGACTTCGGACATGTCACATGCTTTTTAATTTTAAAGGGAAATTTGTTCACCCAAGTAAATCAAATATAATCCAATATATCTGGATTTGCTTAAAATCCTCCGTCAAACATTTACCAACCATGAAAATCTAGCTTAAACTCGATTGCTCTAATTTAAACGAATCATGCATAATAATAATAATAATAATAGTAATAATAATTATTATTATTATTATTATTATTATTATTATTATTATGTAATCTAAAGAAAACCTGATTTTCCATATATCAATGGTGGAGCCAGAACACAGTAATGTGTTGGACCGACACACAAAAATAGAGTGGGCCAGATAAAAAATCCCAAAAAAATCATATAAATTCTAACTAATTTTTTTTAAAAAAATAGTGATTTAAAAAAAAAAACTCTCACTATTTCTTCTATTGGTAAAGATTGTATTTTGGAATAACTCTAACAAAGTTCAAGATTTATTGTATATAATAATCATATATCATATAAGTATTGTCTACGATTACTCGACAAATGCTATGAATGACAATGAGTAGGATATATATCCATTTAAGGACATTCATAACTGAACCCTATAATATTTGTACTATTCTTACATGTTCCAAACTCGATTAAGAAATTACACCTATTACTCGTACGTATCCCAAATCTAGTTGTTGATATTTGCATACTACTTGTACCCGCTCAACGTTTATTTTATATAAAAACTTATAATTATATGCATATTTAAATCACAATTTAAATGGCACCCTACTAATAACTAATTATTATAGAAGAAAATGTCTAATATGTTAAATTCTTAATATATATATATATATATATATCAATTAATTATTTCAATTTTGCAAATCACTATATACTATCAACAATCAATTACAACAGAAAGTTTAGCGAATTTGCTAGATTTGCTAAACTTTATGTTGTAACTGATTCTTGGTGGCTCACTCCACCCGATTTCTCGTCTCATTCAGCACTAGACTGTTTCCAGTAATTTAATGATATTTCCATTTAAAAAAAAGTAAATTAAAAGCAATACATAAATACAAATACAACTAATATATTCCTTAAAACTGCAAAATCAACACTAGCAGATCATTTAATTCATAAAACTACACAAGTATTAAGATTAAATTTGACAAAGATAAAACATAGTTGATAAATTGATATAATCACAAATTCAGAAATGTAACAACTTCATAACTTATTTCCACAAGATGGAAATTTATGTTGGGCTTCTAAGAAGAAATACATCATACTAGGTGAAAAACTAAGTAAAAGTTATTAAAGGCTAAACGCGTTTGGGTAGTAGATATTCAAGGGGGTTAAACCGTACCCGACCGATATATAAATGAGTATTAATTTCCCATCTCATACATATCCCAAATTCGAAAAAAACCGCATATATCCGTCCCGTTAGGTTCTAAACGAGTAGGTATCTGCATCTACCTATTGGCTGTCACGCTAACATCCCTAGATGCAACAATATAATTCCACTTACCATACAAGTAATTAGACGTGCCCAACGGTTCGAACCGAACCGGCGAAGCCGAAAGCGGTTTTGAAGCGAAGTGGTCAACGGTTTTCGAATCGTTGACCCCGGTTTTGGTTCGTTTCGGTTCGAACCGGAACCGTAAACCTTAATTTTAAGGTTAGGTTACGGTTCCAGAATTTCCAAACCGTAAACCGCCGGTTAAACCGGCGTTTTTTCTATTTATTTTTTTTCAACAATTTGAAATTGAAATTTGAATTTTGAAAATTCAAATTTCAAACGGTCACTTTTGTGACCGTTTGTGGCCGGTTTTATTTTTTTTTTTTTTTTTAAATTCAAAATTTGAAAAAATTAACGGTCAAGATCATTTGACCGTTGAAAACCGCCGGTTTCGGTTAAAACCGGCGGTTTTCCGTTTTTTTTTTATTTTTATTTTTTTGAATTTCATATTTTTTCCTATAAATACCCCTTCCAATTCATCCATTTTTCCTCACACCAAATTTCTAATCTCCCAATTCTCTACATTCTCTATATTCAACTTGTTCAAGTTTAAATTCCAAGTTTCAATTTAATTTTTAGTAGTTTTATACTTTTAATTTCATTAGCTATTTTAAAAAAATGTCGAGACGTGGAGGATCTTCCCATCAATCTAAGGGCAAAGGTTTGGCGTCCGGCTCCGAGCAACAACCACCACCACCACCACGTTTTGATGAAGCTTTCGATTTGAACGAAGATGAAATCGAAGCTTGTTTTGCTAGTTTGCAACAAGAAGGTGAGGCTCAACCGGAATCGCAATCGCCAACTCAAACTCAAAGTCGCCGAGCTCCGCCACTTAGATCCGATATTTTTCGGTTCATTTTAAAAAAATTCCGGATCCTACAACCGGCGGTTTCAAAGTTACTTGCAATTATTGCACTAATTCCTACAAGTTTAGAGGAGGGGGCGGTTATGGGACGTTCACGAACCACCTCAACAAAAAACATCCGGATAAAGTTGGGCTAGATCGTGCTCAAACATAACAACCGACGGGATTCACGGGTTCTTCAACAGGTATGGAGTCTTCTTATTCTTCTTTATTTAAATATACCGATATAAATGCTAGAAAAGAGACAACTTTATTTGTTAGTGGTATGTCACTCCCTTTTAACTTTGCCGATAATAAAAAATTTGAAAGGTATACTAGTCGTGCTTTTAACCCCTTTGCTAATAAAATTTCACGTTCTACATTGACTCGCGATATTAAAAAAACAGTTTGTGAATTTAAGTTTCAATTAATTAACTCATTTGCTAATTTACAAACAAAAGTTTCAATTTGTTCGGATGTATGGAGTGATCATTGGCAAAGAAGTTTTTATATGGGAATTACTTGTCATTGGGTTGATGATTCATGGACTTTGCAAAAACGTTTAATTGCATATAGAGATTTTAATGTTGAACATACCGCTATTAATGTTTCTCATAAAATTCATACTATTTTACAAGAATATGGCTTAGTTACAAAAATTTTTTCAATTTCATTTGATAATGCTAGTGCTAATACGGCTAGTTTACCATCACTTATTAATATTTGTGAATCTTCTATTAGTGGCAAATTTTTTCATGTTCGTTGTATATGTCATATTATTAATTTATGTGTTCAAGATGGTTTAGCTACTTTAAAAGAAGAAATTGCACCTATTAGAGATGTGCTTTTATATTTAAAAGCATTTTCTTCTTTTTTGAAAAAATGGGCGAGATATTGTAAAGAAAATAATTTATACCCAAGAAAATTCTCGGCCGATGTGCCAACTCGTTGGAATTCTACATATAAAATGATAAATGATAGTTATGCATATAGAGAAGCTTTATGTTCATTTTTTGCCGATCAACAATGTGGCATAGTTTTATTTCCCAATCAATGGGATGCATGCTCTAATTTATGTCAACTTTTAAAGGTTTTTAAAGATGCTACCGAAGAATTATCCGGTGTTTATTATCCTACATCAATTTTAGTTGTAGATCATTGTGTTAAAATTGCACTACTTTTTAGATCTCTCATGCTTTGTGCTACTATAGGACCAACTATTGCCCAAATGGGATTAAAATGATTAAAATATTTCACTTATATTCCTAATGTATTTTTAGTTGAAAAAATATTAGATCCTAGAGTAAGATTAGATGGTTTAGAAGAATTGTTAGGAATGTATTATGATGCTTTGTTTCCTATTAAAGAACATGACACTCCTATTCCAAGTGTTGTAGTAGAGAATGCTAAACAATGTTTATATGATATTTTTAAAGAATATTCAATAAAATTTGGTGATAGTTTTAGAGGCTCATCTAGTTCTGCTATTTCTACACCCGATGTTGAACATACTAGTGATATTGGTACGTTTAATGAGGCGTCGGTATTTGCACCATTAGATAATTTTTTTGACGCGAGGATACCAAAACGTTTGAGAGGAGGCGCGACCGCTTATCTTGAACTTGATACATATTTAACATCTCCTTTTGATTATACTGAATTTGTAGTAGGGAATTCAAAGTTCGATTTGTTAAAGTGGTGGTCAAAGAGGTCTTCCTCTTTTCCTATAGTAACTTTAATTGCGAGGGAAATATTAGTCGTTCTGCCTCAACCGTCTCAGTAGAGCAAGCATTCGGTGAGAGAGGTTATATTAGGATCTAGACGATCTAGATTAACAGTAGAAAGTCTAGAGGCTCAAGTATTGCTCCACGATTGGACAAACGCCGAAACACGTGAGCAACAAGTCGATTTTGATGATTCCGAAGAAAACGATAATCTTGATACCGATTCAAGCAACGGGTCACAAAATAATTGAAGAATCACGTTGCCACAGCCACCTTCCCTAAGGTAAGTAAAAGGTAAGAGAACTACGTAGGGTTTTGATTATCATGAGGATACGTAAAAGCAATTTTATTTCAATATTCAAAGTTAAATTTCAAATTTTTAACTTAGAATATTAAAATAAAACTCAAACCCATTTCTTTTTTTCTTTTTCCTTTCTTTGTGGTTTGTACTTTGTACTTTGTAATTTAAATTTTATACGAAATTGTATTAACTTGTAATTTTATTTTTAAATTGTACTTTGGAATTGTAATATATTAGAATTTTTCATTTTGTAAATTGTAAGTTGTAATTTTACTTTTAAATCAATAAAATTATTTCTTGTGTTACTCAATTTTATTTCCTTCATCAATTGTGTTAATTTATCAATGGTGTTAATTTATTAATATTAAAAACTTAAAAATTCAAAAATTAAAAAAAAAAAAAAAGAAGAAAAAACCGGCCAAACCGGAACCGGAACCGCCGGAACCGGAACCGGAACCGAAACCGCCTATAGGACGGTTAGGTTCCGGTTCCACCCTTTGGGCGAACCGTAACCGGCGGTTCCGAACCGTCGGTACGGTTCGGAACCGTTGGACACGTCTACAAGTAATCGGTGTGAACAATCATATCTCCATAAATTATATCTTATCAACCATCATAATTAATTATAACTACTATAATAGGGAGATTGCTGGTTAAAGTGGTGAAACTCAGGATCGGACATAACTAGTATGAAAATCATAAGTTCATAACCAATATTGACTCATTTATATTATACATATATATACAGATCTAAAATTTTCTTAATTTAAAATTTCGGGTTGTCCATTATAAATTAATTAACATCAAATTTTTCTCTAAATATATTGAATAAAAAATTGTGTATTTAATCAAGTGTTTAAAAACTAAGCAAAATTCCTCAATTATTAATTGCATTCCATCTTCTATTTTAAATGTCACAAATAAAATATGAGATAAAATAAACATTGTTTTTTTAAGTTCAACCCCATTATTGCAGTTATTCGAATCCAATCTCATTATTGTGAGTAATATTCGTGACTATTGGGCTAATAGAGTGGTTGATAAAATAAACAGGTTTAATAACACTACCTGGAAAAGCAAATAAAATAAATAAATCACTAATTAGCACCAAAATCCATGACCGTTTCCTCATTAATTACACCATTCAGGGCCTCAGGCCTTCTTCAAAGCCCTCTTTGTTTCTCTTCATCACTACAGCAGTTTCTCTCTCTCACACACACATACATACTCTTACTCACTTACACATACCAACAATGGCGGCAGCAGCAGGCAAACTGAAACCAAACCCTTTAACCATCGTCCTGTTTCTCTTCTTCCTCCACTACGCCGCCGCATCAAACCACCCCGACACCCAACCCCTCCTCCTGTTCAAATCCACGGCCGACCCAAACGACGCCGTTCTCACCTCCTGGAACTCCTCCTCTGACCCATGCACAACCAGCTCATGGGTCGGAGTCTCGTGCATTCACAATCGGGTCGCCCGTTTAGTACTCGAGAACATGAATCTCCAGGGCTCTTTCCCCGATTCCCTCACTTCCTTAACCCAGCTCCGGGTCCTCAGCCTCAAGCAGAACGGGCTTTCGGGTCGGGTTCCGGATCTTTCAAATCTCACCAGTCTTAAGCTCCTTTTCATTTCTCAGAACAATTTCTCCGGCGATTTCCCGGCCTCTTTATCTTCGCTTTCGAAACTCTACCGTCTTGATCTGTCTTACAATAATTTTTCGGGGAGTATACCCTTGAGCATGAACCGGTTGACGCATTTGCTGACGTTGAGACTCGAAGAAAACCGGTTCAGTGGTCCCATTTCCGGTTTGAACTTACCGAACTTGCAGGATTTCAACGTGACGGGAAATGGGTTGACGGGTGAGATACCGGGTTCACTTTCGGGTTTCCCCTTGTCGTCATTTTCGAACAACCCGAATTTATGCGGGCCCCCACTGGAGATATGTAAGGTGGTTTCGAGCAACCCGACCGGGCCCGGTGGGGCAATGGCGTCGCCAGTAAGCCCGAAAACAACCGTTGCGTCGTCGCCAACCGCAATGCCGGCGGAAACAAACCCACCCGGAAAACCCCGAAATACCCACAGGAGTAAATTCAGCTCGCTAGCCATAATCGGCATAATAGTTGGAGATGTTTTGGTTTTGGGTTTAGTTTCTTTGCTTCTGTATTGCTATTTCTGGAAAAACTATTCTAGTAAATTAAATTCAGGAAAAAGTAGCAGCGGGTCCCAAGCGGAGAAAATAGTGTATTCATCGAGCCCGTACCCGAACCCGGCCCAAACTGGACACGAGAGGGGCAAAATGGTATTTTTCGATGGGGAGAGGAGGTTTGAGCTGGAGGATTTGTTAAGGGCGTCGGCGGAAATGCTGGGAAAAGGCGGATTCGGGACGGCTTATAAGGCGATTTTGGATGATGGGAATGTGGTGGCAGTGAAGAGATTGAAGGATTTGAGTGTGAATGGCAAGAAAGAGTTCGAGCAGCAAATGGAGGTGCTGGGGAGACTTAGACATCCAAATTTGGTTGGGTTGAAAGCTTACTATTTTGCTAGGGATGAGAAATTGTTGGTTCATGAGTACATGCCTAATGGTAACTTGTTTTGGCTTCTTCATGGTAAGCAATTTTTTATCTCTGTTTTGGTGATGCATTATGAGTATGGATATTTACTTCTATATATTGGATTGATTTTTGGAGGGATGGTGGTGGGATGTTGTATGAACTACAAATTGAATATAAAAGTATTGAGTGTATGGATTATTTATGTTACATAATGGCATGTTGTCACATGGGGCTCTGAATTTTAACATTTGCATTTGTTTTTACTCCTTCATACTTTTTTAAATCTTAGATTCTTATGACTTAGCTTTGCATGTAGAATCTGTAGTGGAAATATCATCTTAGAGGTTGAATTTGAAGGACCCATTATGTATTCTGAAGTAGTGGGAGACGGAATCAGTTCCACTTCATGTTACACTACATTGGATAATGGACACATGTATATACATCTGAAAACTCAACAACACATGTTTATCTTATAACGCGTGTGCGAGACAGGGAGATGATCTTATCATGGTGAAGATTATAAGGACAATGATAGTGTGCACTCGTGGGTAGAAATATTCGGATGATCTTTTATTCCAAAATGGTGTTTCATCTCCTCTTCCACGGTTCCACCATACGGATGATTGACGTGTTTTTTAACGGTGATCACTTGCCTTATAAAATTTGATATGGTAATTTTTAAGCACGTGCCAATCAATAGTGTTGTTGAATAGGAGATGATACAACATTTTGGAATAAAAGAACTTATCCTAGTTTGCTATGATAATTTGTTTCTTAGCTATGCTTTATTCGTGTTGCTTGAAACTTTTGCTCTTCTGAATACCTCCTCCTGTTAGCCTGAGCTATTATACATAAATTGATGATAAAACGTGTATTGGGATACTAGTAAAGTGAAGATGAAAGCATAGATCTTTCACTGGCTTGAGAAACTGAGGCTAGAAATTAAATGTAGGAATTTGGGGTATGAATAAATAAATGAATGCTGCTAATAAGAAATGCAGAATAAGTTATGATCAACTTTTATTTGGCCTCGGATCATGCTATATGATTAAGCCACACCACAACAACAACGCTGCATACATTAATTACTTACCAGTAGATTTGATGGCTTTTTTGAACATTTATTTTGTACGTAGGGTGAAGTATGATATATGTTCTCTATGAATCTTTACAGGCAATAGAGGTCCTGGAAGAACTCCATTAGACTGGACCACGAGACTAAAAATCGCAGCAGGGGCAGCTCGCGGATTATCCTTCATTCACAACTCGTGCAAACCCATGAGGCTCATGCACGGTAACATCAAATCCACAAACGTTCTCATCGACAAGGGACGGCAATGCCAAACTATCCGATTTTGGCCTCTCGATTTTCACATCACCATCCTCGGCCTCAAAATCCAACGGCTACCGTGCCCTGAAGCCGCATTGGACGGTCGAAAACTAACTGAAAAATCCGATGTGTATTCCTTTGGGGTCCTATTATTGGAGCTCCTAACCGGAAAATGTCCCTCTATAGTCGACAACAACGGCCCTGGCGTGGGGTATAGTGGGGTTATTGATTTGCCGAGGTGGGTCCAGTCTGTCGTGAGAGAGGAGTGGACGGCTGAGGTGTTCGATTTGGAGCTTATGAGGTATAAGGACATTGAAGAGGAAATGGTGGGGTTATTGCAGATTGCGATGGCTTGTACACAGGCTTCGCCTGATCAAAGGCCGAAGATGAACTATATTGTGAAGACGATAGAGGAGTTACGGGGAGTGGAAGTGTCGCCATCGCATGAGAATCTTGATTCGGTCTCAGAGTCGCCGGCCGTTTCTGAAGACACGTGCAGAGCGAGTGAATGATCGATGGATCATGGATGGCTATTCATGTGAGTTTTTGTATTTAGTGTAGGTTTTGGGGGAACAAATTTTAAGTGTTTAGTAGGGTAGTTGCTGTCGGGGTGTAACTTGGAAAGGCTTTGAAGCTTGATGATATATGTGAGCTACAATACTTGAACTGCAACTGCATTTGTGTGTGTGTCTTAAGGAATAGATTAATTTCAGTTATGTCAATTCTTGTCCTTATTCATTAGGGGTAAACTTGTAAAATCTACCCCTTGTGTTATACTAAACTAGTGTAGTCAATGGATAAATTGAAATTAAATTCAGGATGTTTGGAAGTGGAATAAGATCTCATCCCAAATAAATGGGGTAAAAAAAGTGACAATGTTGAATATGCTGAACTTGGGAGTTGTACGAAAACTCTCTTTAGTGCAGTAATCCAACAATGGGCACAAGAAGCCTATGTAGCACACCAGTCACCATATCGACAATTTTTTTCTAAACATTTGCAGACCATTATCTATTGAGATTCGTTAAGGTTTCAATGAATTTCCAAGAATTAAACCACCATTGTTAAATGTGTGTCTATTGCTAATTAAATGTCATTTTAAAATATTTTTCATGTTGCAATATCAATTGCTTTGAGTGAATAATGTGTTTAATTTCGGTGTCCGTGTGGATAAACTGGGACTCGATCGAGCAGGTTAGGCATGCAATCCTATTTATGCGGGTGTGGATATCACTTCTACAGTGGGAACCCGTCCAACCTAGCTTTTTTTATTTTTTTAATATATTTGATATATGTTTTATCATATTATATATATATATATATATAGGATTTGGTTCAAATGAGACCACCCTCCCTAGGTGAGACAGTGTAGACTCATCTTACCCATTGATCTTAAAAAATGAAGGGATGTGATTAATTCATTTTTTAATTATCTCCTAATTTTTTGATTTTAAGGGTAAGATTGTAATTTTGTAATTCAAATTAGTGGTCAGTAGATTTTGGTGAAATTGACACTTTAGGATTTTGTGGCGGATTTTAAGGAACTTTTTTCTTTCCAAATATTTTTATTTTCTGACATAGTTAGGGTTCTTTATCGCATAATTAGACATCAAATAATGCATATTTAGTTATTTTGTTGGCACTTTGTCTTATTAAAACAAGACATGATTGAATATAACGTCTTTGCATATGTAGTTATACTACTCGCATAAATATGTTCAATATAATGTATATTTAGTTATGAAAATGGGATGTTGCTTTTGGAAATTATAAAAATGAGATGTTACATAATGTCTTTCGCATATTTAGTTATTCCACAATGCATAGATAGTTTCTAGATAATACATAGTTAGTTGATTTTGTTGCATAGTTTATGACATCTTGCATAGTTGGATATCTTTGTACTACATATTAGTTTTTTCTGTTGCATAGATAGTTTTCGGATAATACATATTTAGTTGAGTTTTGTTGCATATTTAATTTTCAAACTGTTGTTTGTTATTTCTTTGTAATATTGCACCGATTTTTCTTGTTTTTCTCCTGTAATTTTCGAGTTCTTCACAATTTTCTTTATTTGCGTTAATGGAGAGGGGAGAGAGAGAGAGAGAGAGAGAGAGAGAGAGAGAGAGAGAGAGAGAGAGAGAGAGAGAGAGAGAGACGTGAGATTGGGAAAATTGGGAGATGTATGAGAGAGAAAGAGATTTGATTCCATTTTTGTAACTAACTTGTTATGTTATTTTACCCTACTACCCTTATATTGATTAAATTAATATTTTAATATATTTTTTATCCATTAAATCATACTCATTGATTAATAGTGGGGGATGGTTGAGATTAGTCCATTGTGTCTCACCTAGAGACATGGTCTCACTTGATCCTCCCCCTATATATATATATATATATATATATATATATATATATAGGATTTAGTTCAAATGAGACCACCCTCCCTAGGTGAGAGTGTGGACTCATCTTACCCATTGATCTTAAAAAATGAAGGGATGTGATTAATTCAGTTTTTTAATTATTTCCTAATTTTCTTGATTTTAAGGGTAAGATTGTAATTTTGTAATTCAAATTAATGGTCCCAACGGATTTCAAGGTTCAAATTAGTGGTCCTAGCGGATTTTATGGTGAAATTGACACTGCTAGGATTTTGTGGCGGAATTTAAGGAACTTTTTTTTTCCAAATATTTCTATTTTACAAAGATAGTTAGAGTTCTTCCTCTTTGCATATTTAGACATCAAATAATGCATATTTAGTTATTTTATTGGCACTATTTTACGAAAACAAGTCATAATTGAATATAACGTACTGCATATGTAGTTATACTACACTGCATAAATAGGTTCAATATAATGTATATTTAGTTATGAAAATGAGATTTTGCTTTTGGAAATTATAAAAATGGGATGTTACATAATGTACTGCATATTATTTATTCTACAATGCATAAATAGGTTCTAGATAATACATAGTTAGTTGATTTTGTTGCATAATTTATGATGTCTGGCATAGTTTGATATATTGGACTACATATTAGTTTTTTTACGCTGCATAGATAGTTTTCAGATAATGCATATTTAGTTGAGTTTTGTTGCATATTTAGCTTTCGAACTCACTGTTCGTTATTTCTCTGTAATATTGCACCGATTTTTCTTGTTTTTTCTCTGTAATTTTCATGAACTGTAATTTTTGAGTTCTTCACAATTTTCTTTATTTGCGTTAATGGAGGAATGAGAGAGAGAGAGAGAGAGAGAAAGACGTGAGATTGGGAAGATTGGGAGATGTATGAGAGAGAAAGAGATTTGATTCCATTTTTGTAACTAACTTGTTATGTTATTTTACCCTACTACCCTTATATTGATTAAATTAATATTTTAATATATTTTTTATCCATTAAATCATACCCATTGATTAATAGTGGGGATGGTTGAGATTAGTCCATTGTGTCTCACCTAGAGACATTGTCTCACTTTATCCTCACACTATATATATATATATATATATATATATATATATATATATAGGGGATCCTGTGAGACCACTCTCTTAGGTTAGTCCATAGGACTAAATATACACCATCCAAATAGTAAATCAATGGCCAAGATATATTACAATATATACAACATTTCATAAGTAAGTATACAATAGAAGGGATAAAATAGGAATCCAGAAAATTAAATATAGTAACCTCTTCCTAAAAATTAGGGACGTGATTTTGTATTGATCACGTCCCCATAATCAAGCGATTCACCTTTCTTTTCTCTCACTTCCCATTCGAACCTGCATATTATTCAAAGATGGCAACAAAATCGTGCAACAATTAATCAAAAGTATACAATTACACTAAACTAACTATACATTAAAATATTACTAAGTATACATAAACAATTACACTAAACTACATGTACATTAAAACTTTACTAAGTATACAGAAACATTTAACTAAGTATACAATTACATTGAACTAACTATACATTAAAATAATACTAAGTATACAGAAACATTTAACTAAGTACGTAATTACACTGAATTACTTATATAACTAAGTATACAATTCCATTGAACTAAGTATACAAATCCACATAACTAAGTATACAAATTTACTAAACTACTTATATAACTAAAAATACGATTCCACTTAACCAAATATACAAATCAACTGAACTAAATATACAATAAAACATGACTAAGTATACAAGTCCACTGAACTAAGTATACAATAAAACGACATTCACAAATATGGCGGAAAGAAGTATCAATTTTGAAAAAACGCTTGAAGTTGATGATTTTTCCTCCCTAAAAATCGGGTAATGTAAGCGAAAAGGTAGGATTATGTTTCCTTAAAAATAGCCACTAACCGTCCAATTAACATAACTAATTAAATATAAAAGTACAATTATACCCTTATATGCATAAATTAGCTAAAATGATCTACACCATCCAAAATTTTAAATCAAGAGTCCATAAGTGTTCTTATGGACTAACCTAAAGGGATTGGTCTCATTTGAACCAATCCATATATATATATATATATATATATGAATTGGTTCAAATGAGACAACCCTCCCTAGGTGAGCAGTGTGGACTTATCTTACCCATTGATCTTAAAAAATGAAAGGATGTGATTAATTTAGTTTTTAATTTTCCTGATTTTTGCCAATTTAAGGGTAATGTGGTAATTTTGTAATTCAAATTAGTGGTCCCAGCGGGTTTTATGGGCTGAGATTGAAACTGTCGGATTTGGTGGCGGAATTTAAGGAAACAATTTTTTTTCCAAATATTTTTATTTTACAAAGTATAGTTAGGGTTCTTCTTGCATAATTAGACATCAAATAATGCATATTTAGTTATTTTGTTGGCCTTTGTTTCTGAAAATAAGACATAATTGAATATAACGTACTGCATATTTCGTTATTCTACACTGCATAAATAGGTTCAATATAATGTATATTTAGTTATGAAAATGAGATGTTGCTTTTGGAAATTATAAAAATGAGATGTTACATAATGTACTGCATATTTATTTATTTCACACTGCATTGATAGTTTATAGATAATACATAGTTAGTTGATTTAGTTGCATAGTTTATGACGTCTTGCATAATTGGGTATCTTGTACTACATATTAGTTTTTTTATTTGAATAGATAGTTTTCAGATAATGCATATTTAGTTTATTTTGTTGCATATTTTCAAATATGCAATATCCTACAGATATATGCATCGTTTCATAAGTATCTATGGATCATTTAAAAAATATTTATACATCATTTCATAAGTATCTATGCATCGTCTTATTCGTGAAAATTACAGTTTTTTAAGAGTTGATGTTAATGGATATTTTCGAGTTCTCCATCGATGTCTACACCATTGATGTTGTTGTGTAGAGTTTTTCCACTTAATCGATGATTCATCATGCATCATGATTCGAACATAAGCGCATCTTCTTCACTGTTTTATTTTTCACAGTTCGAGTTCTTCAAATTTGCGTTAATGGTGGAATAGAGAGAGAGAGAGAGAGAGAGAGAGAGAGAGAGAGAGAGAGAGAGAGAGAGAGAGAGAGAGAGAGAAGGAGGCGAGAGGGAGAGAGACCCGTGAGATGAGAGATGCATGAGAGAGAAAGAGATATGATTCCTACCTTGTTATTATTTTACCCTACTACCCTTATGTTGATTAAATTAATATTTTAATATATTTTTTATCCATTAAATAATACCCATTGATTAATAGTGGAGGATGGTTGAGATTAGTCCATTGTGTCACACCTAGAGATATGGTCTCACTTGACCCTCCACCTATACGGGATTTATATATTGTATATTATAATGTAATTCTTATGAACTTAAGAGGAACAAAAAATTAGTCCACAATCACATGGTCTTTATTCGAAGTTGGAGAATATAATTATACATATTTGATATTTCCATAATTACAATGCAGGTTTATTCTTATGGTTTTCAGTAGCAGGCCTGATTGACTGGTAAGTGGTAATTACCCTTTGTGAAAACATCTTCTAGTTTCTGTTTCTAGTTTTCCAATTCATATTTATGTCCAGGAATCCGCCTGATCCAAGAGCAATCACAATTCCAGAATCCACAGTCCATTAGCTATTTTCCAAAAATATCAACAAAATGTTGTTAAAATTCTACCATGTTTCATCTGGGAAAAATTTGAAGACCTTCTCCTCGTACTTAATGCAGTAACATTAAATCTTTGGGCAAATTACAAAACATACCTTGATGTTCAGTCTACTTGCAAAAAATCCCAACAGATTTTCAAAATTAAAACCAGACCTAGGCAAATGAAAAGTCTAGCCCGACCTGACCTATTTCCACCGCTTCACAGAATCCATTGCATTAATAAGAATTACAGTTTTATTCTCACAAAATGATACAACTCTAAGAATGCCGCCCTATCTGTTATAATTATTATAGTTCGACTACTATTGTTTTATGCGCCAAATTAATGACAGTTCCGTAATAGACCAAAGGAACACAACTCAGAACAAGGATAACAAAAAAAAAAAAAAAATTGAATTCATTATATTTTTTATATAAATTAGAGATAGTTGTAAAAGTACCCCTGTAATTACAAAAAAAGAAAAAGAAAAAACCAAAGTTTTGAAAATTATTTAAATTATTTGATTGTGTATTACACTTTATCCTTTTATGAGTAAAAGTATTTCAAATACTCCCTTATGTTTGTAAAAATGTACAATTAGCCCCTTACACTTAACACCTGATCAAACATTTTAACAGTTTTTTTTCCCCTTTTTACCCTAAACCCTAATTTTCTTTATAAATTTATAAAATTAACCCAAAAGCAGATCGCTAGACAAGGCAAGAATCAATAGAGTTGAAGTAAGTTTTGATTTTTTTTTTCTTTTTTTCTTTTGTACAATCTTGATTGATTTCTTGATTAATGTCAAAACATGTTTTTTTTATTGGTACATCACCATCGCATAACAATTTTTTTTTTTTTGAGAAATGAAGAATGAAATGCATTAATACTTAAGCAATCCTCTCATCCTCCGGAAGAAGATGAGTAAGTTCAGACGGAAAGAAACCAGAGTACATATTGGTGTTCAAATTGGAAAAAGCAAATCTAGCTAGAAGATGGGCCATCACGTTTGCCGAGCGCGGGATGTAGCGGAGAGTAAAAGACCTGAAGAACGTCGTGAGCTTACGGATGTCATCGATAACCCCTAAGTAGGTGAGATTGGTGTGATTATTCATGAAAGAGTGTACAAGTAGTTGGCAATCCGTTTCGCCTCAACATGTTCGAGTTGGAGCTCTTTAGCTAATTTGAGACCTTCACGACAAGCAATAGCTTCCATAATATCCACGGCAAATTCTTGACTATACTTTCGAGCTAACGCTTTAGTCACGTCCCCATTATGCGCCACGAATCACCACCCGATGCTTGACCCTTCACCCTTCATGATCGAAGCGTCCGAATTAATTTTGAACACACCTTCCCGGGGATGCTGCCAATGGGCCACTGTATGTGATGTCGAAATTTTTGCCATTCCATCTTTGCATGCACGGTACTCCAGCAAGTTTTTCGAGGCCAAGTGAAAACATTCAGCATGAGTTATATCTTTACCTTGGAAGGTTCTCATATTCCTGGCATACCAATTGACCCATAAGAGCATAACAAACAGGGAGCTTACGTCTTCTTCCTTGATTTTGGCCACCTCAATCGTTAGGTCTGTTAATGATGCCGTTGGAGATGTAAGAGCAGGGTCGAGGCGCAGTGGAGAAGCACGCCAAAAGAAGGAGCTCCACGGGCAATCCCGGAGTGCGTGCTCGATCGTTTCGACATCTTCACCACATCGCTCACAAATAGGGTCAGGGACCGCTTTGCGCTGGAATAACGCTATTTTAACGGGCAGTGCTCTTTGTAGCATTTTCCACACACAAATTTGTACTTTTGGAGGGACTTGAAGTTTCCAGAGCCATTGCCATAACTCTTTTGAATACCTGGACGATGAGGGTCTATCTCTGAATTTGTTGTCTATTGCCATACCGACCCGATAACCGGATTTAACGCTATATTGGCCGTTTGCTGTGAAATGCCAAGCCCAGCGGTCCTCGCACCAATAATTACGCAGTGGTATACTAAGGATCGTTTGGGCATCCTCTTGCGTGAATAATTGGTGCACCAAGTCCACGTTCCATTCCGCCCGATCGACAAGTAGTAGATCTCTTACCACCATATCCTCATGAGTTTCTCCTTGGGGCAAACTAGGGTGAGATTTGTGTTCAGATGGTAGCCAAGGGTCCTTCCACACGTGTATGGAGTTGCCGTTCCCTATTAGCCGTCTAGAACCCTTACTAATGACGTCTCTTCCCGCAACAATACTTCGCCAGGTAAAACTGGGGTTATGTCCGATTGTAGCAGTTAGAAAATCACCGTTAGGATAATATCGAGCCTTTAGGGTTAAGCTAAGCGAGTTGACGTCTTGAACTAGTCTCCATCCTTGTTTAGCCAACATGGCTTTATTGAAGATGGATAAATCTCTAAAGCCTAGCCCCCGTCTTCCTTCGGTTTGCACAATGATTTCCATTCGATCCAATGAATTTTTCTTTCATCTCCTTTTTGCCCCCACCAAAAGTTTGCCATCAACGAACTTAGGTGTTGGCATATTTCGAGCGGGATTTTGAAACAACTCATAACATACGTCGGTATCGCTTGAGCCACGCTTTTCAACAATGTCATTTTCCCATTTGTCGAGAGAGTGATGGCTTTCAGTTTTTAATTTTTACCAACTCTGGCCCCACCAATGATTGGAAAATATGCTTCTTAGATCTCCCCACACTTGCTGGCAATCCTAGATAAATATGATGCTTCTCAACATGTAATACGCCCAATCGCTGAGCTAAGTTCTGTGCATCAACTTGTTTGACCCCTTTACTGAACGTTATTTCGGATTTTTCAAAATTAACCACTTGCCCGGATGCTTCCCCATACACGGTAATAATATTGTGAATTTCTTGTATTTCGTTCGCCGTTGCCCAAAAATTATACTATAAATGCGCAAAGAATAAATGGGAGACATAGGTGCTCGTGCTCGCAAATTTTAAACCCATGAATCTTGCCTGCAATTTCCGATCGTCTTATTAAAGCTGAAAAAGCCTCTGCGCAAAACAAGAATAAGTAGGGGGAAAGAGGGTCGCCTTGGCGAAGCCCTCTTGTGGGAGTAAAAGGATTACCAGGGACACCATTAGTAAGGACAGAGTAAGAAACCGTGGACACACATCGCATAATTAAGGAAACAAGATGAGATGGTAAGCCTAGACGTAACATGACTTGGTGTAAAAAGTTCCATTCAACTCTATCATAGGCCTTACTCATATCAAGCTTGAGCGCGAATGAACCTCTTTTAGTGGCTTTATTCGATTTCATAGCGTGGAAAATCTCGAAGGCTAGTAAGGCATTATCAGTAATTAAACGTCCAGGGACAAAAGCTGACTGGCAAGGGTGGATAATATGAGTAAGAGTAATTTTTAGTCTATTAGCAATGACTTTAGTAATAATCTTGAAAATCACATTGCATAAGCTAATAGGTCTAAAATCGCTGGGGAGGGAAATATTTTTCTTTTTTGGAATTAGGACAATATGAGTATGGTTAAGAGGGGATGGATCAACATTATTGTTAAGTATATTAAGGACAGTAGTAACGACGTCATTTTTAATCGAAGTCCAAAAATGTTGAAAGAAAAAGGCTGGCATACCGTCGGGCCCGGGGGCCTTAGAAGGGTGCATTTGAGATAGTGCCGCAACAATTTCTGATTCCGTGAATGGTGCGCCAACTTCAGCCCGGATTTCTTCTGGTATACTAGGATTTATTGCGTCAAAACTCCATTGAAATTTGAAGAAGAAAGTGGAGGTGAATATAGTACTATAATATATTTGCAGCACTTCTGCTATCTGTTCATGCTCGTTCACCCATCGGCCGTTTGAGTCCATAATCTTCTCGATAGAATTTCGCTTCGCCGCAGTAGTTATTCGCTATCTTGTGAAAAAAACGCCGTGTTTTTATCTCCGTCTTTCATCCAATTTACAGGGACCTTTGGAACCACATGGTCTCTTCCCGACGCATAAGGGTAGTGATTTTTGTTCAAGTTCTTTAGCAAAAGAGATGTTGTTCGACGGGTGGCAATCTTTGAGTTTTTCTAGTTGGGTGCGCGTGCGATCTAATTGTTTTCCGTATCATGCCGAAATGATTAACTTCCCATCCGAGTAGTGAAACCCCGAGTTTCTTGATTTTTCCTTGATGTCCGTTGGGCGCCACATGTCGGGTAAGAATGCCACGCTTCTTGTACAAGATTCTTGCAAGAAGCGTCTTGTAACCACATTTTTTCAAATCGAAAAATACGTTGCCTATTTTTTCCACCTCGGGTCTTGGGGTTTTTCAAGATACCAAAATCGGGCAAATGGTAAAGCAACCCGAACTAAATGCTCGATTTTATATTGAGGAAAAGGCCGACCCATGTGATGTTGCCAACACATCTATCCGACGCTCTTGTATGTTATTCGCCCCCCTCTTGCCCGTTCGTCGGTGTATTTGAAGCCTTCAAACCAAGATCATCTAAGTTGCGATGCCGGTCACAAGACATCTCTCGAATGCTTTAATTTTTGCCTCATCCTTTATTCTCGCCTCCCAATTTTTGAGAGGGATATAGGACTTCATTAAAGTCTCCTACACAAATCCATGGGTTGTCATCGCTTTGTGTGTAGTGATTTAATGAGTTGCCAAGTTTGTGCTTTCAAGCGTTCTTTACGGCCAACCATATATACATGTTAGTCGCCATTCCCCATCGACCATTGCGTCTATAGCATGAAGGAATTATATTGGTCGCAATTTGGACCGACTCCTTCCACATAAGACATAATCCGCCTCTCCTTCCTCCATTTCGCATATCACAATCAATCGAAAAGAAATTTGAGAATCAAGTTTTTCGCAAATTTTATTGATTTGAATTAAGTTTTGTTTCCATCGGGAAAACAATGGTGGGATCTTTTCTTCGATATCTCGTAAGCACTTGAACTATCCTGGGGTTCCCAAGCCCCGAGCAGTTCAATCGAGGCAACTCATTGTGATCGGCGGATCGCTCCGTGATCTCCGCCGTTAGAGTGTCGATAGGAGATTCCTTCGCGTCTACGGGAACTAGGGTATCTGTTTTGGGTTTTTTGTTTGGTGGCGTAGGCTGGGGAGATTGGATGGTACTTGGGGATTTTTTATTTTTGCGTTGTCTTGGGGATAGACGGAGGGGGTTGTGAGGAGAGGGTGGAGTGCGTTGGTGAAGCCTAGTCCAGGTGCTAGGTTTAATATTGGTGGATGGTGTGGGATTATTTTCGGAATGGGAAGGTTCAATCATGGGGGAAAGAGTTAGTAAATTAGTAGGTAGATTAGTTGAAGTCATGGTCTGAGAATGCTGGTAGTAATGTGGTAGAGTGGAGATAATCAGAGAGTCAACAATGGTAGGGGGATTGGCTTGGGCTCGATAAATGGGGGGTATTGTGTTGAGGTTAGATGGTGTACTGAGAGATGGTAATGGTTGGTTTTGTGGTGTTTTAGGGAGGGATAGTTGGGTTGAAAGGATTAAGGAGTCGAAATTGGGAATAATGGGTGGTTCGTGAAGCTTAAGTGTTACGTTAGTTTGCATGGCAGTAGGTGGGGGATTTGGTTTGCTGGGGTTTGAGTAGGGGGGTGCATGGTTTTTATCCTTTGTAAAATTGAGTTGTTTGCATGGATTGTTATTTGTGTGGGGTGTGGGGGGTACGGTTTGGTTGTCTCTAGGTCGTTTAAAGGGTGACGCTTTTAGCCATGGCCCGTATTTGGATTCGGATGGCGGCGCGGCCGTATTGTTGTCATACTCAGTGCATGCCCGGAATGGATGACCAATAATTCCACAACAGAAGCAATATACCGGGAGGGATTCATACTTGATAGGGATCCATTTTGATTCGCCTTTTACTTTTATCATGAGTCCCCGGGGAATTGGTTTGGTAATATCGATGGCAACCTTTATTCTCGCCGACTTACCGAACAGACTATCCCCAGAAGAATCCCATGCGACGAGAGTCCCAATTTGTTTGACCAGAAGGGATAGAACCTTTTCGTTCATACACGTAACTGGTAGATCGTAGAAACGGGTCCAGAAAGGGGTTTCCGTGATTGAAATGGATGAGGTTGTTCCGAGCCGTCTATAGCTTTGATTGCAAATAGGAAGCCCTCGAAGTGCCACGGTTGATTATCGATGACCCACTCTCTCTTTTGGGTCATCAAATCGGAAGAGAAACAAATTTTTCCCCATTCACGAGCGGTATAACCCTTTCGAGGTTTCCAACCCTTCTTCATGACTTCAAGGAGATAAAAAGAGTTCACCGTTTTGTGTGTTCGGAGAGTCCCTGCCAGACAATAACCTTGCGAATTTTTTTGTGGTAGGTCTGTTGTAGTATCAGCATCAATGTCTACCACAAGGGCTTCTTGTTCTGTGAGATCTTCCATATTCACCGCCACTACTGCTCCAATAACTCTTGGGTTGTAGAATTAAATCCTGCAAATACCTGAAGACAAATCACAAGCCAAACAATAGGCAAACACAACTCAGGGAACCTGCAAAAGTCGACAACACTAAATGGGAGACAGAAAATGATGGGTAAAATAAATATAAAGTATGTGGGACGTGGAGGATAATAGGTGGGTGGTGAGTGGAACTTTACGGAAAGTAAGGGCTGATTATTATTAAAAGAAAACCATGGGGGACAATGAGTAATGGGCATAATAAAAGTAGAATAAAGAAAAAATAAAAAAATGAAAAAAACTGAAAAACCGGGAGAATGGGCAAGAAGAGGTGCAATTGGTCAATGGAAGCAAGGTAGGATGCAGCCACCATGGGGAAGATGGGCTAATCATTAAAATTGTTTTTACATTCTGAACTATCCTTTTGGTGCTTAATTAAGCTTCACTCCCAAGAGATGTACTAAGTGGGCAATTAATTGTACAGAGTTAAGCTATCTTCAGGATCTATGAAAATTGTACCCAGTGGTTGTCGTGCCCAGGGTGATGGTGGAGGGAAGGGGATGGGGACGGCTAAGGAGGGGACGGAGGAGTGGAAGAGATGACGGACGAAGGATAGGAGATCCTAACACAAGCCCTAATGGGGACGAAGACTCAGGGAGAGAACAAGACTCCTACTGTGAGAGGAGAACCCATCGCATAACAATTTAATCATTATAATGATTGCCGATTTCGATTTCAATATCAAAAGCAGCCACAGTGGGAGTGGGGTGGTTTGAATATTTTTTTTATTATATAAAACTAGGTATACGTGCTATTGCGGTTAGCGCATTTAAGCGCCTATTGAATTCTTTTTTTTTTTTCGAGCTTTGTACAACACTCATCCCAATCAATTAGGATATAAACGAATCCAATCGAGCAAAATAAAAATATATTTACTCGTTTATAGAATATTTTTATACAACTTTTTTAATATTTATATACAAAAACTGATTGTTGTTCTTATTTGAAATATATACACGAATTAATTTGAATATTTGTATTTATAATTCTAACCTATCTTTATTTATACTAAGACAACTTTTAACAAATGACTAGGATTTATTTGATGTAATAAATATATTTCATTCACTAGAATAACCTAACAATTCTCTAAAATTCTCTACAATTTTTTTTCTTCAAAGAATTTTAGTATTTTTCTCTACAATATATGTTAGAATTTTAAATACAAATATTCGAATTAATTCGTATATATTTCAAACAATAATAAGAATCAAATTTTGGATTTGAATATTAAAAAATTGTATAAAAATATTCTGTAAATGAGACCAATAAGAATAAAATATAATTTTATTCTGCTCGACTTAATTTGTTTATACCATAATTGGTTGGGATGATTTGTACAGAGCTCATTAAATGAGAGAGGTGTGGGTTGGGACATTAGCGCCTATAACTAGGTTTATAAAAACCTTCCAAACCACCCAGTTTTGCATGCCACATACGCTTAAATAAGCCCAAAAACAGATCGCTAAACAAGGCAACAATAAATAGAGGTGAGGTAAGTTTTGAATTTTTTTTTCTTCTTTCTTTTGTACAATCTTGATTTCTTGAATTTGTTTTAAATGAATTTGTGGCGTTCCTTTTAATTTTGCACGGCATTTTTCCAATTCTAATGCTTGGTTTGTGTTTTTTTTTTTTTGAATTCAAACTTTGTAATCTTTTGGCATTGGTTAATGTTTTGTATATAATGCAATTTGTAGAATATTTTTAATATCATTACTTACATATTTTTTAAACATTGTATTTGGATTGTTGCTTTGAACTGCAAATTCTACGTGGACACGTATATAATATACCTTTACAAAATGATTATTTTGAAAGGCATCTCCAATCCAACTTCAAATCCCACCTTATTACATCAAATATGCAATAATCTCTCCAACCCAACTCTAAACCTCACACCAAATTTGGTGTAGTGAATAGTATTACACCAAATTTGGTGTAACACTATTCATTTACACCAAATTTGGTGTAATGCAAATATCCCACATTTGCCCTCCAATTCCCTTTTACCTCAAAATTAAATTCCAATTATATCCTCATTTTACATATAATTAATTCATATAACATGATTTTAATAATTAATTAATATTTTCTATAAATTAATAAATAACAAATAATTATAATGTAAATTAAAAGAAATAATAATATTAATTTTAATATTTATTTTAGTAATATAACTAATTAATATAATATTAATTAAATGAAAATTTATAGTTAATTACATTACTATTTAAAAAATATAAGTAAATAAAATAATTGTATAAATAAATAAATTTTGTTACTATAAAATGAAGAAAAAAGAATAAAATATTTATTTAGTGTAAGATTTGGTGTAATGAGTTGAAGATGGTTTTGACAAAATTACACCAAAACACCAAATTTGGTATAGTTTTTATACCAAATTTAATGTAATGGGTTGGAGATGATCTTAGATATGTGGGAAGCAAACTATATTTTTATAGATCTGGCATTTTCTATGACAGACCTGAAAAAAACCGAGCATGCTCAGTTGGGTGTAATTTTTTTTGTTTTCTATGTATTAATGTTTTAAATCTCTAAAATTCATCTAAAAAAAAAATCTCTAAAATTTATCCAATTGAAACTCTAAAAGTGAAGCCCCAAATAAATCCTTAATTCACAAAAAGCCCAAAAAGCCCACTTCTCAAACCCCGCTCCAGGTCTTCTCTTTTTCTCAAATTTAAAAAATCCTTTAACCTAAACCTTATAATTCTCCAAATAAAAGTTAAAGCCCAATTCTCCAATTCTAATTTGGAGCCCCTCTTTTCTCACGTCTCTCTCTGCTTCTCTTTCCGACCTCTCTCTTCTTTTTTTCCCCCTTATTGTTTCTCTCTCTCTTCTCAATTTCTCTCGACAGCACTGTGTTCTGGTGGAAGAGGCGGCGACGGGTTTGGGGTTCTTTTCCGGTGACGGGCTGAGCCTGGTTTGGTGGTTTTGGTATTTTCTGGTTCGATTGGTGGGTTTCTGTGTTTTAAAAGATAAATGTTTGAACATTATTTTTTGATTATACCGGTAGCATTTGTAATAAGCCAAAAAACAATGTTTATCATACCTAAACCTAATACCGATGTGTTGTCTTGTGAATGGAAGACTAAACCCTAGATTTATCTGTAATTTTAGTAAATAATGAAATAAAATATAAATAACTGTTTTTTATGCTTCTTTTAACTGGGATATTTGATGCTTTGTTTAAATGTAATTCATTTTGTTTCATATAATATCTGGTTTAATGTGATTATTTTTTCATATTTTTTGTATTACAGAAACAACATCAGAAATCCTAGACCCTGCTTTGGATCTTTAGAAAGGAAATTAAACATGGATACCAGGTAAATAGTACTAATTATTCCTTATTTTTTTTGTAAGGTACTTATTATTCCTTATAATTCCTCACACATGGATATCATTTTTTAGTTTTACTTTTCTTGACCTTAGTCTCATAGTCTGCACTTTTTTTTCTAAACTCGGACCTTAGTCTGCACGTATTTTTGCCTTTTTGAGTTATATAGTTATCTAGCTAGTGATTCTTAATTAGTTTTTTGGAAATGATGAGATTATATAAGATTTATAACAGAGGTTTTTACTATTACATCTAACATAATTTTTTTTCTATCATAATAAGTTTAAAAGGGACACTAAGATATTGAGAGTTGATTACTCCACTGCTGGGGTTATAACATTTTTTTTTTCAATTTATAATTTCCGTTGTCAGTAGACTACGATTTAATATTAAAGATATATATTCATCGTAAAACAAAATCTAACCAAAGATATAATCAGATATAATCCTTAAATCACAACTCAGTCAATATCTTACATAAAAAATTATAGCAGACAAAAAATTTCATTCATTCCGTTTCATTAAATCAGGCCTCCACTTCTTTTCCTTAGCAACGGAGGAAAATTGATTCACATTTTAACTTTCTTTCATCTCTTCAACACATATGAAACATCTTCCTCTACATAAAATTAATAGAAATTAAACAAATGAATCAAAAAATTCTAACTATTGATAAATTGACAAAAGAAAAAATATACCTGAGTATCGTCCCAATTTCTTTTCCCTTAAATAGTGAAAAATTATTGTACTAATAAGTTAATCACCTGTATATATTTTAGCTTTTGAAATTTGGAAAGCTTGAGCATGTGGCACACTGATATTGAAGATATCAATGCATAATAGTTTCATCTTAAATTTCTGGCTAACCATTCCGATCAAGGAGAGGCTAGATCTTGAATTTATATAGAAGCCCGTCTCATTTTGTGCTTGTTGAAACTTGAAAGAGAAAGTAAATGTAAAAAAACGTAAAAAAATGGCAAATATGCTCGTCTAAAAAAATTAAAAGAATGAAATAGTCATTTTATATATTATTAGTTTGACTTTGAAGGTAAAACATGAATATCCCTAAAAAGTTTACAAAACTCTATATAAAAGTTAAAATCATATAACATTCATGATAAAATCATACACTGATAAAATTAACTTATTATGTTGAACTATGCAAAATACGGTTAAGGTTATTTTTAATTGAGATTTGAATCTTTGTCAACCACATCTCCATATTCAGAAAAAAGATATATGAAAGTTTTGTTAAAGATCAATATCCATAGTACTCATAAAAAAAAAGATCTACATCCATATTGTCATACTTTTGGGGGAAAGGCACATTTAATAATTAAGAGTAATTATGATGTTACTGATTATACACTATGGATATCAACTAGAATAAAATGTAAGAGTTAGTGCAATTACAAAATTTAACTTATTATTGTATAGTACATACTTTATTTTAATAATAGATAATTTTAACATTATAATATAAAGTCTCCCTTTATATTCAAATTTTCCACCCGTGCGATGCACGGTTTGTATATTAAAAACAATTTAATTTTTTATTGATAACAAAACTTGAAATTTTAATAAATAATTAAAATGTAAATACAAATAAATTTGAATTTAAAACATAGATGTTAAACTAGAGAACAATAAATCATAAACACACACTAAAAAATTATTAGAAAAAGAAATAAAATATTTGTTAAATAAATTATAGAGTTTAATTATATACGATAACAAAATTAAAATAAATTATAAACTGTTTGTTTCTGGATATGATATACCATTTAAAGTTAGATCCATGCTGATGCTTCACATTGATAGTTGATGTCTCCTTTTCAGTTGGAAACCTTGTATCCTAATGTGTATAATAATGTTCATTAATATGGTACCCTTATTACAAGGGTCTAAGTCAGTTCCTATGAGATATCTGTGATGGATTTTTCTATGTACTATCTAAAGTCCTATTAATCTTTGTTTTCTTAGGCTTTTAAGGTGTATTTGAAGTCTACAAAGGTTCTAGTAATAATCAAGAGTTCCATAATTTGATGAAAGGGATATTGTTTAAAAACAGAATTAAATGAATATTAAAAGAAACATATATATCAAAAACAACTAAAATACAACTATGTTAAATATCCAAATAATAAAAACACCTTAAAACCAGAACTACAGAATATCTGAAATAAACAGAAAAAACATCTATATCAAAAACAACACCTAAAATTGGTTTCATCAGCTTCATATTCTTCTTACTTGCAAATTGCAATGCTTGAATTCACCTTTTTCTCTTTGCACTTCGTGTATGTCTTCTGAAAATATTGTTGGATATTATGTTGGTAGTCTTATAGGAAAGACTTGTTTTGCTGGATGAATAATAGTGTGCAGAAATACTTGTTGTTTACACCAACTTGTAACTCAAGTGGTGGTATTGCTCACCCTTACGGGTTATCTTTCAATTTCATTGAAATTTATCCCCTCCCCTTCAACCACTACTGCCAACTTATTAAAAAAAATATTTGCTGTTTTGGAAACAATAATCTATATAATAGTAATAATGGTTGGGAAACATTATTATAAAATGTTTGCATTGATCTATATAATCTATCTTAATTCTTTTCCAGAATATCTAAAATATGTGTTCAATATTCTTATAAATAAAATAAGACAACAATCACAACATACCTCAATATCATGGAAAAATGAAAAATAAGACAATATACCTCTCTTCCTAATGATTTTTGCCTGAACATTCTGTAATATTTCCCTGCATTAGTTGGGGTCAGCCTCAACCCCTACAACCTTACTTTGGGGTGTTTTACATAAAGAAAGGAAGACAATGGCCTTGTTTGTTTATGTTTCCAATGGCCTCTTTCCAGTTTCCAACTATACATAAAAGTGGAATCATGTTTGTTCATAAAATTTCCAATGGAAATCATCATTTTCATTTTCTATTTTTCACATAAAACATCTCAAACCTATAATTTCTATTCTCAAACCTATGCACTACCCTACATCACTCATCATTACTTATCAATCACTATTCTCATATTTTAACTCAATTTATATGTGGGACTCACTATTATCAACTTTATCTACTTAAAATATTACTATTTTTAAATTATAACTATCTAATGGGACCCACCAACTTAATCTTACAAAGCTAATATTATATATTCAAATTAAAATATTGAAGTGGACCCCACCACTACCAACTTTTCAATTATTATATACATAAAATAATATTTCAAAACTACTCAAACGAAACACAATCTCATTTCCAACCCTACATAAAACACATTTCAATTCATTCATCCAAACACAATCCCAATTTTCACACGAAAACCAATAAATTCTCAAAATTCTATTTCCAACTCCAGAAACTGGAAATGGACCATGGAAACATAAACAAACAGGCCCAATGTGCCTCTTTATTATGGAGATTACACTATAGACACAAAATATCTGAATTATAGTATAATACATACTTTATTTTTAATAATAGATAATATCATAATATACATACTTTATATATATATATATATGTAGTATAGTACATACTTTATTTTTAATAATTGATAATTTTTACATTATAATATAAAGTCTCCCTTTAATTTCAAGATATGGCCGATTGATTTCTGTCATTTCAGTTCTATTTTCTAATAAAATCGAGGTGATTTTAAGAAGAAACACAAATTCGAGTTTACACAGGCAATGAGTTCAACAAAGCAGGCTATTTAGATTCGAGCGCCACCATGCGAAGCAAAAACAGAACTGTCGCGGCCGCTGGAGCCTTGTCCATGTCTATTCACAATCCGCCGCTTCTTCCTCCTCAGTCCCAATTTTGCTTTGAAGGAGAAAAACTCTCTCGTTTCCTCAAATCAATTCAAAGGGAGATTGAATCTGCCAGAGCTGTAGACGCGTCTTTGCCTCTGAAGTTTTGGATCAAGCAACAATTTGCAGTCGGTGTTAATGAAGTCACACGTGCGCTTGAGCGGATGCCCCCAAATCATGGGACTAATTTGTCTTCAGATGAGCATTTTCCGACGAATGTTGATGATGATAGTAAATCCCCTTCTGTCTACCTTCAGGCAATATTATTAGCATCTGACTGCAATCCTCGATGGCTAACAAAACATCTGCCAGCGTTGGCTGCTTCAAGGAATGTGCCACTAATCTTATTGAAAGATAGAAAAGAAGGTTCTTTAAGATTAGGTGAGCTGGTAAAGCTGAAAACATCAATTGCCATTGGAATAAAAGCTAAAGGAAATGCTATCAATCAAGCAATTAAGGAGGTCCTTGTTGGAGACAAGATTGATAGCATTGGGATGTAGGAACTCTATTCCGTTGACATTATAATATAAAGTCTCCCTTTATATCCAAATTTTCTTAGAAAGATTATAAATATGTGTATCATCTTTCCATGGTAATTCTTTGAATATTGTGAATCTTTAAATGAAATCTGTTTTTTTATAAACTGGATTTCAATGGTTGTCGCATAACATGTAAAGAGGACTTTGCATCTAAGACTTCAATCAGTTAAAATTAAGTATTATGCATAATTGTAAATTTATATTACTTCACTTTTTTTTTTTTTGAGTATAATGGGGGGAACTTGGGGGAGGGGACACACGCACCCGTATGGGATCGAACCCGGGTCATTTACCCTTACAACACATGTCTCAACCACTAGAGCACAATGTTGATCCCTATATTACTTCACATATTTTGTTAACAATTGACATATTTCTATTATAAAACTAGATAACCAAAAAAAGGAAAGAAAAATAATTTTACAGCAAGAATTAGAATATAAAAAATTTAATGCTAAGAGTTTTGATGCTAAAATGAAAATTGGCTTTAAGAAGAAATAATGTAAGAGAACTAATTTTTTTCTAATATTTATTTGACAAAAACTTATATAAAACCGTCTTACGTATCTTATTGTGTAAGACGGAGCCCCAACAACCCATTTTAACTACTTATATGGGTTGACCTGTTTTTTAATTTATTTATTTCTTCTGTCTCTTTTTTCGTTGATTTCCTTCGCCATTGAAACCTTGATCCAGCGCCATATTTTCTCTTACCACTGCTTCCTTTCCATTCCAAATATAGCAACTGAGTCACCTCGCCTATTTTGATGAAGCCATCTGCCTAAACCAGATGATAGATGATACACGCATAGGCGGAGCTAGTGTAGGCCGAGACCGCACTCATTAAAGTTGAATCATAGCTATTATTATATTAAAAGTATAAAAATATTATTTTATTTGCATTCAAAACCAAAATAGCCCGCACTCAGGAGACAAAAAGGTCTTTGGAAAAAAAATATCTTTTGACAACTTTTATGGTTTTGTCATTTTATGAAGGAACAAAAGACATAAATTAAAAGAAACTAACTAAATATGCCCCAAAGATATATATACTGGACTTATGGTGGATAGTGGACAAGGGAATTGTATTAATGGACAAGTAATATAAGCGATTATTTATGAAGTAGAAATGCATGTTTCTTTTTTTTCTTCTCTCTCTATATATACATTTATGAATAGATGTTAAACATCATAATAGAATCATTTTAAAGTCTGAAATTCTTATTTTTGATAACAACAAATAAATAGATAATAATTTTAATGGCTTGGAAAATCAAGTTTTAATAATATATTTGTTGTAAGTTATGGCTCGATTATTTTTATTATAATATATTTTTTTTATTTATTAAAATTTCGACCCAAAAAAATCAATACAGAAATGATGAAATTTCCGACCGCACTGGTCGGAAATCCTGGCTACGCCACTGGATACAAGGTTGGAAAAATTAAACTGATGCCCACCTTGATGCTTTTCTTTAGAAGGAACCATATTTGAAAACTTTCCCATTGAAAATGACATGTCCTGATACCATATATATTAACAAGCTTAATTTGTTATTCTCCCAAGTAGGGGTGTGCACGGGATTTGGAGATCACCGAACCCGAACCGATACCCGAACCGAAAAATAACCGAACCGAAAATATCCATTGACTTTTTGACTTTCCCTGAACCGAACCGTCCTAAAATATTTCATGGTACGGTTCTGGAGATTTTTTAAATATCCGTACCGAAAACCGTACCAAACCGAATATCCGAAATCAGAACCGATTTTAAATAATTTTTATATATACATATGTAATATTTTTATCTTATTTATATTTTGATATTAAATTAACTAATAAACATTCCTTTGAAATTCAATACTACATAATACTAAAAATTATCAAATTAAAATTTTGGCATATTTTATCAATATATCAAATGGATAATTGAATATATTTAATTCACTAATAGTTACACCATATTCATTTATTTAAATGACCCCAATAAATTAAATTATAAAATCATATTTGATTTGTAGAAAATATTTAATTTGATGATATTTTACTTATTAAGGATCATAACTAGACTCGTCCTCTAATTCAGAAAATTAAATAAATTAAAATTAGTTTAAATGATTAGTACATTGCACATAAACTAGAGTAATCGTCTAACCAAGAATTTAAGAATAATTGGAATTATAGATTTTTGTTTTATATTAGTTTATCAAAGTTATTAGTCAATTATATTTTTCCTAAGTCAAGAGCCTATGACAATGTGCCAAGATTATAGAATATTATTGTGTAATAGAGGCTACTAAATTTGTCATACGTTGAGATTCTAGACTTTTACTACTATATGAATAACATAATATCTGAAACATATTATGTTAAAATGCAAAACGAAAAATCAATACATTCGACTATAAATTAGATATAAACGATTTAAAAGTTAAATTGATATATTAAGCTAATATGTAGTATAGTAATATAGTCTATATCATAAAAGAAAGATTTAGAATTACAATATTAATAATTTAGCACTTAAATATGAATTAAAGAAATTTATGTATAAGTTAAATATAAATTATCAAAAAATTAAACTCGTATAGTACTAATAGTTTTAGTATGCATTTTTGAAATTTCAATAAAAAAAGATTGAAAGTATAACCGTTTAATGATTTTTACACTGATTTTTCTTTCACTTTTTGTGTGTGTTTTATTTGTGAAATATTTGAATCTCCGTTTCTTCGAAACGTCCCGAACCGTTCCGTACCATCCCATTAGGACCGAATCTCTGTCCCGAACCGTACCGAACTTTCGGGACGGTTTAGGACGGAGATTTTTTTATGGTTCGGTTCTGGATATTTAGGACCTCCGAACTTTGGGACGGTTCTGGAGATTTCTAAATCTCCGGACCGAACCGGACCGTGCACACCCCTACTCCCAAGAAGTATCACTAATATAATAATATATATGAGACGGATCATATAAAAATCTTTGGAAAAAATACCACTTTACTCTAAAAAGTATAACTTTTTATTAAAAAATATCATTTCTACTCTAAACCGTATATATTTTCAAAATAACAAAATTACATTAGTCGTTCCCTAATATAGTATCACTTTAAACTCATAAAATATCACTTTTTCATTTAAAAAAAGTATCATTTTTAATTTTTTATTCTGAAAAGTATACATTTTCAAAGTAACAAAACTGATTATTTATTGGGGGAATTTTTAAAGTACCCACTATGGATAGTGGGTATTCTTTCCTACCCAAAGACATAAGAAAACTCTTTTCTACCCAATTTGACAAAAATGCCCCTCCTTTAATTTGAAGATTTTGAATTTTGAAACTGGTGCAATTAATGATTTCCTTGAAAATCGTGTATACTTCCCCCCCAATACACACACCTATGTATAAAATCATATACTCATATCGTGCCATATCGTGCCAACTCAAAGTACATATACATATACATATCGTGCCCAAAATCGTGCCTCATTTAATATTAGGCACGATATATCGTACCTCATTTAAAATTGGGCACGAAAATGAGGCACGATATCGTGCCTAATTTTAACTGAGGCACGATATCGTGCCTATATTGGGCATTAATAGGAATGTATGTCGTGCCATGCTACACTGATATCTCATACACGAATTGATAGGAATGTATGTCATCATATATATATATATATATATATATATATATTTATAACCGGGTTCCGAACTTACGCCCGACTAGTCCCAGGATGGCAGTCCGGGCCCCTGCAAACTGCCACCAGATAAATCGCGGGATGTGCCCGAATGGTTAGAGTCAGACCAGGTCCAACTATTCCCTTGCCAGATTGACCCAGGACAAGAGCAGATAAATCTGCTCCTGCCTGGAATCGAACCCACGTAGCAAGAGAATAGAGCAAATTGCTTGTCCTCCCTTCACCATTCTAATTTTTGTCCTGGGGGCATGTGTCATCATATATATTGTTTATAGTAAAAGTAAACCTAGTTTTTGCAGCTCACCAACTTTAATTAACTTATGGGTATATATATGTAGTGTGTGTGTGCGTTTGGTGATTAAATTAACAAAAAGTTTTACGAAAATCTATATGTAGTGTGTGTGTATTTGGTGATTAAATTAAGAAAAAAATTTGCGAAAATCTATAATCATGAGCTGCTTAATTATAACCACGCGTGAAGGAAAAGTTTTATGTGAAGAAAAGAATTTGTGCTTCAGTTAAAATCAGCATGATATCGTGCCTCAGTTAAAATTATACATGATATATCGTGCCCCAATTAAAATTAGGCACGATATATCGTGCCCCAATTAAAATTAGGCACGATATCATGCCCCAGTTAAAATTAGGCACGATATCGTGCACTATATTGGGCACGGTATCGTGCTCGTGCCAAATATAAGCACGATATATCGTGCACAGTGCAACTTAGATTCAGAAATTTCACAAGAAATTTCACTTATCTTGTAAATATATTGGTCTTGAACAATTTAAACTTATTGATATTTTGTGAAGAAAAAGAAGATGAGAGAGAAAAATAAAGAGCAAATGGGAAAGAATCGTATGTATGTATGTATTTAACATGAGAGAGAAATACAACTTACCTACTTTAAAGACTTACATTTAAAGCCTCAAGGGTATTGAGGTAAAAGAACCCCAAAAGTGGGTAGAAAACATAATTTTTTATCCTACATGTCAAAAAAGTCTCTCTCCTATCCTAAGTGGGTAAATCCCATCATCTGCTCTTATTTATTTACAAAGTTATACACAGTCTTGTTTAAAAGTATCTTTTTATTAAAAAAAGTATCACTTTTACTCTAAAAAGCATATGTTTTCAAAGTAATAAAATTACGTTAGTAGTTCCCCTATCATATATAGTATCAATTTAAACTCGAAAAGTATCACTTTTTATTAAAAAAGTATCACGAAGGCGGTAGCAATTTTGTAATTATTAGTCTAACAAATGTGATTGATTATAAAAAAATTATTAGTTTTTTTCCCAAAAAATATCACTTATCCTCTAAAAATTATACATTTAAGTGGTGATATTTTTCTTATTTTTTAGGACTGTGGTGTAGGATCTCCATGGCCAATCGTATTTTTGTAATATAAAGTGGTGATATAGTATCACTTTCATGTACAAAAGTATCACTTATTATTAAAAAAAAAGTATTACTTTTGCTTTGAAAAAATATATTTTATAAAGTTAAAAAACTAATTTTATTTACTTGCAAAGTTATACATCATTGCCTAATAGCATCATTTTTATTAAAAAAAAAGTATCACTTTTACTCATAAAAAGTATCACTTTATTACTTAAAAATTATTATTTACTAATACTTTAGAAGTATTAATGCTTATTTAAAAAGTATCATTTTTTACTCGAAAAGTATCGATTTTTAGGCTAATTTAACAAAATAAGTTACTTTTCAAAAACATTTAACAAATTAATGCAAAAAAAAAAATTAAAAAAAGAGGTGAAAACAGAGTTGGTAATTTGTTTTCTCGTAAAAATGATGTTACCAATTTGTTTTCACAAATAATTTTTTTTAAATTTTAATTCAAAAACACATATTTATATGTTTTCCAAACCGAAATTGAACCGCAATGCTAGAAAAATCGAACCGAACCAAATCGAACTATTTCGGTTTGGTTCGGTTCGATTTTTCGGTTTGGGCTTTATTTTGGGTTTTTACGTTTTGTGCTAAAAAATATATTTTTTTATATTTATTTAACAATATAACACTAAAATATTATAGAAAATTAAAATAATAATATAAAAATATATTAAAAAATATAAATTAAAATAATAATATAAAAAATATTTAAAAAAATTTATAGACCAAAACCGAACTGAACCGAAAATTCATTCGGTTTAACAATTAGTCACTAAGATAATTGGAGTTTTTTGGTAAATTTTATATTTTTTTGAAGGTGGAATTTTTTGTAATTGGGTTAATTTCAGGGTAGTTTTTGTACTTATCCCTAAAATTAATTGCTTCTTGAATGAATTTTCTTGAATGGATTGTGTAATGCTGGATTCTTGTTTTTGTTTACTTGTTTTTAGCTATAGTTCATTTGTTTGCATAGGAGTTGCAGTTGTCCTATATTCTGACAGTCCTTGAGTTTGGTTTCTTTGTCTGCGAATAAGTTTTTGCATGATGGTTTATTCAATATGTCAGAGGAGATTTAACTTTGTAGCAAACTGGACTACAAGATATCAAAGATAGATGTACAACCATGGAATTCGGAATTAGACCACACTAACCCAAGATTATAAGGAGCATAATAGTTGTGCTTTACTAAATGGTGAAACACTTGGCATAGATTTCATTGAAAGATCTTTCATGGTATTCTTATTATTTTTCTATTTATATCAAAGTTGAAAAACTGCAAACTGAGAAGGTATGAATTTCTGTAGTTTCCAGCTGTACTCAATTAATCTTTATATTTGGTTACCTGATCTTAGTACTCTTTTATCATTACTTGTTCTTTTCTTATAAAAACACCTGGATACTCTTTTATTTGAGTATTTTATCTTGGTGCATCATATCACTTGAACATTGTACATTTGTCACATTATAACCCCAAACAAGAAAATCTGAAAACAATACACACACACACACTTGTGACTTGGGACAAAACATACAACTCTGTTTTGTGCATAATTTACTATGCAATCTTGCTGATAGGGAAGCAGATTTGAACAGGAGGGAAAACAGGAGAGAAAAGGTCGGTCTCCCCTTAGCTTTAAGTTATTAAATACATGCAATCTTAGAAACTGCTGTATATGTTACTGGCAATTCTCTGTATAGATTTATTTGTGTTTTTAAGTTTTGATGCGCTCCTGAAATTAACGGGGAGATCGTCCGCCATGACCACTTCCTTGAACGGGATTCCTCTCTTTACCACATCTTGCCCTGACATTCGCCTCTTCATCTCCCTCACTTCTGCCTGTAACTTCTCCAGCTCCGATAATGGTTCCTCCCTCGGCGCTACCCTATCCTCCGCTCGCCCCGCTTCCATTACAGCAGCAGCCTCCTTTCTGGCCCATAAGGTATTGACCGCTCGGACTATGGATGATAATCGGTCCCGGTTACTCGGATCGACGACGCGCGAAACAGGGCTTCCAAGTTTGCTACCGCATCTCATCATCAGGAGTGGAAGGCACCCCGATATGGTGACCCCGCCGGCGGAGATGGAATCACTATACTGGGGGGGAGGCGACCCACTTTGGCGGAGGGAGGTGCGAGATCTTCTCAAGAATCCAACTCGATCCTCGCCTAGCCCGCAAAAAGACTAACGGAGAGAACTCGGCGTGAGCACTCCGACGATCAAGTTAGTGAAAGGGAAGAAAAATAAAGACAAGTGTATAAAATATAAAAATTTGAATAATAAAAATGCCAAGCTCTCTCATTTCTCACCTTCTTCTTCCTTTTTATACCCAAGCCCTTTGGTCCTTTGAGGTCCACGTGTCTAATCGGGATTGGGAGATAGATCAAGGCGGAAATCGTCAGGTTGACAAAAAGAACTAGTCATATATCGGGTCGCCCTCGGGGATATTTTTTGCTGACAAACCGCTTTTTAGGATATTAATTACTTGTCGTCTTTCTCTTGGAGAAGGATTATTGCGTGCATGTATGACCTGACATTTAATAACTTCATGTCAGGTCGTCCACCTCTTTTAGTAACTTCCTGCCAGGTCGACCAAGGCTTTAGTCTTTTGTAGTCAAGTCCATCGCATCTACTAGTAACTATTAATCAGGTCGGTCGTACTTTCTAGTTACTCTCTGTCAGTTCGGTCGTACTTTCTAGTTACTCTCTGTCAGCTCAGTCGTAACTTCTAGTTACTCTGTGTCAGGTCGATCGTACCTTCTAGTTACTCTTTGTTAGGTCGGTCAAAGCTCTTAGTGCTCTGTCAGCTCGTCCAAAGTCCTTAATAGTCTTATTAGGTCGGCCAAAGCTCTTAATACTAGCAGGTCGGCCACAACTCTTAGTACTCTAGCAGGTCGGCCAAAGCTCTTAGTACTCTAGCAGGTCGGCCAAAGCTCTTAGTACTCTAGCAGGTCGGCCAAAGCTCTTAGTACTCTAGCAGGTCGGCCAAAGCTCTTAGTACTCTCAAAGGTCGGCCGAACTTAGTTCTTGTCATTTCTGTCTTTATACTCTTTGTTTAGGATCGCTCCTCTTATATGTACTTAGATATGCCGAATCAACTAGTCCCCCTACTCTCCTAGTTTGAGCGTAGGTCTAAACTTGGAGAGTATAAAATGCCAGGTCTCCCTCAATTTATATGCACTTAGATACGCCGAATCAACTAGTCCCCTACTCTCCTAGTTTGAGCTTAGGTCTAAACTTGGAGAGTACAAAATGCCAGTGTCTACTCCTTTGGTCCCCGTCTCCTCATTTGGGTCGTGCACGTCGCGGGTTTGTTCCTAGAAACGGGCGGTTATTTTTGAATTTTGAATGGCTCTTCGATTCTCGTGTATGACCGGTGCATTTAATGCCTTGTCAAATCAAGTCACCTCATCATCTCTCCTAATCTTAGCCATTGACCCATCCATCATCCGACGGCCCTCGACCGCCACCCCTCATCTTCCTTACCTTTGCAGTATAAATAACCCTTCCCCTCCCATTCTTCCTCTTTCTTCCTCCATTTTTCTTCCTCAAAGCTCTATGGTTCCTCCATATTTTCAAGTATTTCCTACCATTTCAAGCTTTTTAATACCCATTACATTCATCATCCTCGGAGCATCCATGGCCCACCGATCAAGTAAGTTTTAATTTCTTTTTTCAATTTCTCTTCTTTTTCCTCTTTACTCTCCCCTCCTCTCTTTTTTTTCTATATGTATATATGTATATGCTGGTGTATGCATCCATCATCTCTTCCGTGTACGTTTCGCCTTCCTCGTTCCGACCGTGACCTCTTGATCGAATTCTCTACTCACTTTCCCCTCTTATTAAAATGGCTTCTTCGAGTAACAACCCGGCTCGGCCAAACATCTATAGCACCCTTTCGGAGGGCTCCTTACATAACCTTCGAATAAATCTTTGGTATTCGGCGAGTACGAGTTGCGCCTTCCCGGGCCTACAGGCGTTCCTTATAACCTCCTCCAGGCTTTGCCACTTTTTTTGTGGAACAACTTGAGGAGGTAGGCTACGCTTCCTGTTCCCGACCTACAGTCGGTCTCCCGTAGTTTCGGCATTCCCTTACTCAACTAGTCCCCAACTCCATTAGCCGCTAGTTAGTTTTTCCATAATAATCCAATATTCCCAAGAAGAGCCCACCCCTGACTCGGAGGACATTCTACCAAGCCAAGACTTGAGCACTCCGGGTTCTTCTATTTCACCAGTGAGGTTTGGCCAAATTTATAGATGGCACCCATTCATCTAATAAAACCGAAAAAGAGATTTTTCTACATTTCTTCTCCCCGACCACGGGCCTTCCCGACTCATTGGATTGACGACCTCCCCATCAAGGTCGGGTGGGAAACCTACTCCGCTTTTATATCTCTAGCTCGGCGTTTAAATACGAATCCCTACCACGCCCAGCTCTTGGTCGATTCGTGGCCTTTGTTATACCATTTTCACTTGAGTCCAAAGCCGGTAGACCTTCCCCAAGACCTAGGTATATATTGCTCCACTATTCCCCCTCGTTTCTTCTTTATTTACTCTTTTGTTAACTAATTCTTTTTGCAGAGCAATCGGTGGTGATCGCTTTACGCTGTGGCGACAACCTAGGAGATCTTGGTCGCCCAATCCACCCAGGGGGAAGGTCACATTCCTCTCACAAGCAACCCTCGGGAGCAAGTCCCCCCTGCTTCCCATACTTTGGTTGCCTCGACGCAGCCCCAGGCCTCCCACAGCCCATCTCCTCCTCCGGCTAATTTGATCCGTCAAAAGAAAAGGCCAACCCATGCTGCCTCCAGCTCAGGACCGCATCCTATCAGGCAACGCTTGAATCTGGAAGATCTTCCTATCGGGGACGGGGACTCCCCTCTGAACATCATAGTCCCCGAGCTCAATGCAACTTGGGTGGAGAACCTGGTCACCCCTGTTCACGAACGAGCCCTAGGAAATGCGGACATCCAAGTCCGTATCCGTGATATGGCCCATTATGCATCTAAGGTAATGAATTTTAAATCACGATTTTAAATCACCCTTTTAATGTTGTTGTTTACACTTATGATTTTGCGGATGATCCCGACCATGGGCTCGATTGTTCGAGATGCGTGTAGTCGGCCGTCGCGATCGAAGCTTCGTCGGGCTAACGAAATTTTGCAACACAAGTACGATCGACCTCTTCCGGTGGTCGATACATCGATACCGAAGCTTCAAAATGCTCTACAGAGATCCGAACTTGAAGGCTCGGCCTAGTCTTTTTGCATCGGGCCAAGGTCAAACTTCTGGAAGAGAGGGCATTGAAGGCTGAGGCCGAGATCCCCCGAGCTAAGGAAGAAGGGAGGATCTCCGGATACGCGGCAGGAAAGGCTGAGTGGGCTACTGAAAAGGAGAAGTTCCTTGAGTCCGACGAATATCTCGACCAGGTGGTAGATGCAGCTCTCACATACTTGGAATAGGGCTTGCTTATAATGGCCAAGAGGGCCCAAGCCAAAGGCTTTACCCTGGAAGTACCAGATCTGAAGGAGGCTATCAAAGAGTTGCCTTCTGAGGCCCAAGCTAACCCTGTATCATGAGATCTTCCCAGTAGCTATGCTTCCATCCTGCCTCAAACAGGTCCCCTGCAAGTTCAACCTCTCTCTGCTCATCCTGCTCTCCAAACTTTGAGCAGTGATAGCGGTGGAACTCCTGACTCCTCCCTCCCCCTAGTGTAAATGAGCAAGAGGATGTAGTTCCCTAGAATATCCAGAACTGTTGATATTGTGCTTTTGTCCTTTCAATCGGTGTAATTATGTTTTGCTTAACGAAAAATGCACTTATGCTTCTTTTAGTTTGTTAATTTCGTGAATTGTGCAGTTAGACCAGGTCTACTTAGCCATCATGTTTCCGTCATAAAAATCTCAAAAAGGCCTTTAAGCTCGTAAATTTCAGCTTAGTATCATGGGATGGACTGGCTTGAGCATGCTTGACCCTTGGGGTAGATTTTTCCCAAGGGATTGAAGTTTGTTTTCCAGAGCATAGAGCTTTTCCAAGGGACCTGAGATAGTTCGAGCTGAGCTCGGCCATTCCTGGGTTTGACCTTGTTTAACCTTCGGAGATCAGCTTCCCGAAGGGACCTGAGATGGTACGAGCTGAGCTCGGACACTCAGGTGTTTGGACTTGCTTTAACCCTCTGGGATTAGTTTCCCCAAGGGACCTGAGATGGCTCGAGCTGAGCTCGACCACTCAGGGGTTTGAGCTTGTTTAACCCTTGGAGCTTAGTTTTCCCAAGGGACCTGAAATGGCTCGAGCTGAGCTCGGCCACTCAGGAGTTTGAGCTTGTTTAACCCTCGGAGATTAGAGCTTCCCCAAGGGACCTGAGATGGTACGAGTTGAGCTCGGCCATTCAGGGGTTTGAGCCTGTTTAACCCTCAGAGATAGAATTTCCCTAAGGGACCTGAGATGGTACGAGCTGAGCTCGGCCACTTAGGGGTTTGAGCTTGTTTAACCCTCGGAGATTAGAGCTTCCCCAAGGGACCTGAGATGGTACGAGTTGAGCTCGGCCATTCAAGGGGTTTGAGCCTGTTTAACCCTCGGAGATAGAATTTCCCCAAGGGACCTGAGATGGTACGAGCTGAGCTCGGCCACTCATGGGTTTGAGCTTGTTTAACCCTGAGATTAGAGCTTCCCCAAGGACCGAGATGGTACGAGTTGAGCTCGGCCATTCAGGGGTTTGAGCCTGTTTAACCCTCGGAGATAGAATTTCCCCAAGGGACCTGAGATGGTATGAGTTGAGCTCGGCCATTCAGGGGTTTGAGCCTGTTTAACCCTCGGAGATAGAATTTCCCCAAGGGACCTGAGATGGTATGAGCTGAGCTCGGCCACTCAGGGGTTTGAGCGAGACCTGGAAAACACTTTGTATAGCTGCCAAAATATTGATTTCATTCAGACTAGTAAATTACACATAAAATTTCCTTAGATGACATACATTCCATGGCTAGAATTTTAGTACCTTTCATATCTTCCAATTCATAAGCTCCTTAGCAATTACTTTAGTGACCTTGTAAGGCCCTTTCAGTTCGCCTCTAGCTTTCCCACCAGGTTTCGGAGCGTCGCTTGTCTCAAAACCAGGTCTCCCACATTGAAACTCCTCTTTCTTACTTTCTCGTCGTGACGTGGCTTTTAACAAACTTTTGCTAGCTTCGATCTTCAAATAAGCTTGCTCTCTCATCTCTTCCACTTGGTCTAATGCCTCCCTCAATAGCTCAGATTGAGTTCTTCCTCAAAGTTCTCGACGCGGGTGGCTTTCCATACCGATCTCTCTGCAGTATGATGACTTGATCCCATATACCGCATCAATGGGGTTTCTCCTGCCTCCTTGGGAGTAGTGCGATGAGACCATAACACCGAGTGCGGCTCGTCCACCCATTCTCCTCCGGCCTCGCCGACGCCTTGCCTTGATTCATTTGACGATAGATCGGTTCGTCACCTCTACTTGACCATTTGCTTGAGGGTGGGCTACGGAGGTGAAGTCTTCGCTAACTTTCATCTCTCGCTAACCATTTCCGATCTTCCCGCCCGAAACCGAGTTCCGTTGTCCGATATCGATCTCTCGCCACCCATACCGCTAACCAAATTTTTCCAAATGAAACTTTTAATTTGCGACTCGGATATCCACGGCCACGGTTCTCGCTTCCACCCATTTGCTAAAGTAATCCACCACTACTATTAAGAATTTTTTCTCGTCTGTTGTTGTTTCAGGAAAGGTCCCACGATGTCTATTCCCCACTTTGCGAAAGGACATGGTGAGCTCATAACCCCTAATAGTTTGGTGATGTATCGATGATTGTGTCTCGTGTCTCGCAACTATCACACTTCCTTACCATCTCTCGGGCCCTCTTCCATTTGGGCCAAAAATATCCGGCTCGGACCACCTTTTTGGCTAAAGCTCTTCCCGATATGAGCTCCACATGCACCCTCATGTATCTCCCTCAACACATAATTGCTTTCCTCTTCGGATAAGCATCTTAAATAGGGTAAAGAGAAAGCCTTTTTATACAACAACCCTCCGATTAGCCGAAATCGCCTTGACTCTTGCTTTCAACCGCTCCGCTTTCCTCTTATCCTCAGGTAGGTCGTTCTTGCTTAAGTATTTGTGGAGATCGGCTCCAATCATCCCCTTTCTATTTTCGTGATCTCGGCTCCGATGCTTGGCGGGTTGTCTGTCGTAACCGTTATGTTTCGTGATTCACTTTCCGAGCCGAGCTAGCCACTTTCAAGATGATCTCGCTTTGTGTTCTCTCCTCTTGGTACTTGAAGCAACTCAAATTTGTCGAACTTTTTTTCCACCGCCACCACTCCTACATATCTCCTCATTCTATCTTCTTTGATATCGAAGTTTCCCACACTGATTAGTTACCAACATTGAATCGGAGTATGCTATTTGACTCACGACTCCCGGATCTAATGCCATTTTGAGTCCTCTTACCAAAGCTTCATATTCACTCGTTATTCGACGCTTTGAATCCGAACTTAATCGCAAACTCGGATCTTCTCCGGATGGGTTGGTTAGGACAATCCCCGCACCGCTTCCCTCAATTGAAGCGAGAGCCATCCACATGCAATTACCGGACTGCATCGAGGAGCTAGGTTCCGAGGCCATTTCTTGCAAAAATCCGCCGCGAGCTTGCGCTTTGATGGCCATTCTAGCCTATATTCAAAATCGAATTCCCCACTTCTACGGCCCACTTTATCATGCGACCGACACACGGTTTACTCATAATGTGCCCTAAAGGCATATTAGTAAGCACCACCACCCTGTGAGACAAGAAATACGGCCTTAATTTCCGAGAGTAGCCGTTACTGGGCCAACCTCCTTTTTCTATTTTCGAATATCTTGTTTCCGCCCCTTGCAAGACATTGCTAACATAATAAATCGGCATTTGCTTATTTCCCTCTGACCTTAATAAAACAGCAGGCCCTTTCGCCCCACTCCTATGGAAAGATACTGAGAGACAATTCCTCACCTCGGCTCGGTTTGGTAAGCAATGGAAGCGCCAGACATGCTTTCAATTCCCTAAAAGCTTGCTCGCACTCTGGTGTCCATTCAAAATTTTTAGCCTTTCTTAACACCTTGAAGAAAGGCACGCTCCACTCCGCCGATTTAGAGATGAAACGGTTCAGTGCCGCTATACGCCCTGTGGGCTGTTGTACCTTGCCGATGTTCGTGGATGATTCCATTTCTACTACTGCCCTTACTTTCTCAGGATTCACTTCGATGCCCTTCTCTGTAACCATGAAGCCAAGGAACTTCCCAGACCTAACACCGAACGAGCACTTAGATGGGTTTAACTTCATTCCAAACCTCCTTAATGCTACGAACGTCTCTCCCAGATCTTCTATATGATCCTTCTCCTTCCTACTCTTTACTAACATGTCATCCACATAGACCTCCATGTTGCGCCCAATTGACTTTTGAATACTCTATCCATCAACCTCGATAGGTAGCCCCGAGCATTTTTAGCCCGAACGGCATAACTACGTAACAATAGGTCCCCGAGGAAGTGATGAAGCTCACCCTTTTCTGGTCCTCTTCTGCCAACCTGATCTAATGATAACCTTGATATGCATCCATCATACTCAACAGCTCATATCCCGCCGTTGAATCCACCAACTGATCAATCCGAGGTAACGGGTAATGATCTTTGGGACAAGCCTTATTGAGGTCTCTGAAGTCGATACACATCCTGAACTTTTCACCTTTCGCAACTAGCACCGCGTTAGAGACCCATTCCGGGAATTGGATCTCCCTTATGTGTCCAGCTTGTAACAATTTTTCCACTTCTTCTTGAATGATCTGGTCTTTCTCATACCCGAACGGCCTCTTCTTCTGATTGATAGGTCTCACTAAAGGGTCCACGTTCAAATGATGTTCCACCATGCCAGGGTCGACCCCTTGTAGGTCTCTAGATGACCGGCGAAGACATCTATGTTTTTTCTTAGGAAGTCGTGATTCCTTCCGATTAGCTCGGATCCCAATTTAGTTCCTATCTTGACCACTTTTGACGGATCTCCGGGGTTAGCTCTACCATCATCAACTCTTCCTCGGGCGATCGAGCGGTGTCCGGATCTTTTTCTTCTCTTTTTTCCTATTTTAATGGGTTTGGTTTCTTGTCCATTTCTTCTACCTTTCTTTTGGATTTCTCTCGCTCTCTCTCTTCCTTACCGCCTCAACGTAACATTTTTCGGCCACCTGTGTATTCCCCAATACTTCACCTATCCCATCCCCTACCGCAAACTTAAGTTTCATGTGGAATGTAGATACAATGACTTGAAAAGAATTAAGGCGGCAGTCTACCAATTATAACATTGTAAGTGGAGTAAGAGTCCACAACCGAGAAAAGTTACCATCCGTGTTTTTGCATGGGAGATCTCCAGAGACATAGGCAAGGTGACTGTCCGAGTGGTTCCATCATTCCTCCTCCAAAGCCAAACAGGCGGTCTCTACCGACTTGATCTCCATTTCGCTCCATCCTTAAGTAGGCTTCATGGAATAGCACATTGGTCGAGCTTAGGTATCACCATAGCCCTGGCTACCTCGTAATTTGCTATGGTTGTTGTGATTACCATAGCGTCGTTATGCGCGGCGGACACTGTTCATCTTTCGCCCGAAGGATATTTAGGGCCTTCCTTTTTCCCCAATATCGAGCACCTCTCCCGAACCGGCGACGCTTCGCGCTCGATTTAAGTCTCCATCCGCGGTCCTCCTACAATCATATGAATAATTCCTCGGATGGAGCCGGCTTGGCCGAGGGTGGCCATGTTTGCCCTCGGCAGCTGTCTCGTCTATCGGACTTCTATCCGATCCTGGTCGTAGCTCGTGCTCTGTTTAACCCGATTCCGCAACCATCCTTTTTCTCACCATGCGCTCGATCTCATTTCTTAAGCTGCCTCGCATTCTTGATGGTGTGTCCATACTCGTTATGAAAGTCACAAAAAAATTGACCGAGGCCTAACTGGGACGATGAGAGTAGTTCCCTGGCCATTTCAACTCCTATGCCCCCTTTGTTGCCATTAACACTTGTGCACGGGGGGCGATCAAGCGTGTACTTTGTTAGGTCGGGCGCCCGATTTTGATCCAGTCTTTCTTCCGGCTCACGAAATCGCTTATGTCCTACCGACGGCACCTCTACCTTATCCTTCCTCTTTTCCCTACTTTCGTCCTTCTTTCCCTTCTCGTGCTTCTTCCAAGTTCACGTCTTTTCAGCCCCGCCAATAGATCGTCGAAATTTTTGGCGGGTCGCTTAGCTATTGACTTGAAGAAATCACTTTCCGCAATCCTTGAGATAAGGCATGGATAGCACCTCTTGTGTAGCCGAGGTACATCGATCCGCCGAATTGAATCTCTCACATACCCCTAAGGGGTTCATGCTCTCCCGCTTTATACCAAGAAAGAGAGTCGAGCGGTCTTTTGATGTTTCGCGAGCTTGCGAATTGGTGCAAAAAGGCGAAGTTTTAACTCATCAAAAGAACCAATGATATCGTTAGGGAGTTGACTAAACCATTGTTGAGCCGTTAGCCTTGGGGTGGTGGAAAAACTCGACATTTCACTCCATCCAGGTGTATCGGTGCGGCAAAGGTCAATTCTCGAATCGACACAAATGCTCCCATGGATCCGTGGTTCCATCGTAGTCATAACTCGGTGCCACTTCAAATTAACGGGAGATCGTCGCCATGACCACTTCCTTGAACGAGATTCTCTCTTTACCACATCTTGCCTCGACATTCACCTCTTCATCTCCTCATACGCTCGTAACTCTCCGACTCCGATAATGGTTCTCTCCCGGCGCTACCCTATCCTCCGCCGCCCGCTTCCATTCTGACAGCCTTTCTTCTTTTCTCGGCCCATAAGGTATTGACCGCGCTCTGGACTATGGATGATAACTGGTCCCCGGTTACCTGGACTGACTCTGCCGCGAACAGGGCTTCCAAGTTTGCCACCGGCATCCTCATCGTAACAGGAGTGGAAGACACCCCCGATATGGTGACCCCGCCCGGCGGAGATGGAATCACTATACCGGGAGCAGAGGCGACCCCGCTTGGCGGAGGGGAGGTGCGAGATCTTCTCAAGAATCCAACCCGATCCTCAGCTAGCCTGCAAAAGACTAACCGGAGAGAACTCCGGCGTGAGCACTCCAACGATCAAGTTAGTGAAAGGGAAGAAGAATAAAGACAAGTGTATAAAATATAAAAGCTGAATAATAAAAATGCCAAGCTCTCTCATTTCTCACCTTCTTCTTCCTTTTATACCCAAGCCCTTTGGTCCTTTGAGGTCCACGTGTCTAATCGGGATTGGGAGATAGATCAAGGCGGGAAATCGTCTAGGTTGACAAAAAGAACTAGTCATATCAGTCAGGTCATCCCCGGGGATATTTACTGCCTGTCAAATCCGCTTTTTAGGATATTAATTACTTGTCAGGTCTTTCTCTTGGAGCAGTTATTGCGCGCATGTATGACCTGACATTTAATAACTTCATGTCAGGTCGTCCACCTCTTTTAGTAACTTCCTGCCAGGTCGACCAAGGCTTTAGTCTTTTGTAGTCAAGTCCATCGCATCTACTAGTAACTATTAATCGGTCGGTCGTCTTTTTCTAGTTACTTTTGCGGGTCGATTCGGATTTCTTTCTAGTTACTCTTTCGGTCGTCTTCTAGTTACTGTGTGGTCGTCGGTCGTACTTTCTAGTTACTCTCTGTCAATTCGGTCGTACCTTCTAGTTACTCTGTGTCAGGTCGATCGTACCTTCTAGTTACTCTTTGTTAGGTCGGTCAAAGCTCTTAGTGCTCTGTCAGCTCGTCAAAGTCCTTAATAGTCTTATTAGGTCGGCCAAAGCTCTTAATACTAGCGGTCGGCCCACGACTCTTAGTACTTTCAAAGGTCGGCCAAAGCTCTTAAGATTCTAGCAGTCGGCCAAAGCTCTTAGTACTTCAAAGCAGTCGGCCAAAGCTCTTAATACTAGCGGTCGGCCAAAGCTCTTAAGATTTAGCAGTCGGCCGAACTTCTAGTTTCTTGCTCAGCTCTGTCTTATACTCTTTGTTTAAGATTGCTCCTCTTATATGTACTTAGATACGCCGAATCATAATGTTTGGAGGGACCCTTAAATACTCCAAACATTGCTTGGACCTGGCCTAGAGGAAATTTCACAGTTCTTTGCAGCAATTACTCTTCATCTCTTGGCTTATCTGTATCAGATTTCTCATTTCTGTCTATGGAATTGTGAAACCTGAATAGCCCGATTCAACCCAATTTTTGCACAGGATTTTTGGAGACTTAGTAATCACATCATAAATAATATTCCAATGATTTATTAGGGGGTTCAATTTGCTGCATTTCTTGAATTCTAGTTAGGATATAAGTTCACTTCAATTAAACAAAAGCTCAGGGTAGTTTATGTAATTTAAAGAAAAGATGAAGCTGCGAGTTTTGGGCCAAAAATAACAGGAAAGAAAATGTTTAAATATGTCCATTTACATTAATATGTGCTCATCACCTTCCGGTTTGATATTTTCACCGATATCATTTGAATTACATAAGTTTTCCGACTTTGCCATTTTATTTGAAATCTTGTAAACAATTTAGTTGAGCTTTATCTTTAATTTTATGCTTCCATTTTTTAAAATCAATTGTATCCCTATACTAATGAGTTGTATTATTTCCTAATATTTAGGTTCGCAACTCTGACGTAAACCAACAGCCCCAGAGTTGCATCTCCACGCCCACACAAAAATCATGATGGCAAGACATTTATTAATGCGAAGTCCAAAAATTCATGTAATCTACTCAAATTAGCCATCTACTTTAATATATAGCTTAGTCATGAACCCTCCATTTTCCACTATGTTCTCTATACTAATATGTCATATGATTTTAAAAAAATTCAGGATACTTTTACTTTTAAGCTGGAGGAGTTGACACAAGCCAATGAGACTATAGATGAAAATAAGTTATATTTGGATGTCGTGGGTGGAGCGAATAGAAATGGAACTTATGGTCTTGGATCTGAAGCATGTGAGTATTATGGTACTAGACCACCTACATCATTCCAATCCGGTCAACAGAATAGTGAGGAAATTAATGAATTGCGACAAAGAATTATACAACAAGATGAGGATATTAAGAATTTGAAAGACTTGACAGAACGTTTGTTGCAACGTATTGATGGAATGTCAGGAACTCAACCACCACCCCAACATGTTGGTGATGATGAGGAGGACGACGATGATAATGAGTCTGCTACAATGTAGCTTAGGTTGTTTTAGTATCAACATTTTGTGCTTATTTGGTGTATTTGGTAGTCTTTTATTATTCACACTTTTAACATGCTTGTTACTTTTGATATTATCGTTTTGCTCTATTTCTAGGATATCTTAAGTACTCTTTTGCATTATATTAATGGGTTCATTTTGGGATTTTAATTTGTATACATGAGTATCTTTATTATATTATGATTCAATTGCATTACAGGCGGGCTACATACAATTCTTCGAAATATAATGTATACATGCCCATAAATAGATTACCTACTAATTGCCTACAGAAAATATAAAAAGAACTACAAGACAAAAATACCGACAGATTAGCAAAAATTTATATAGAATTTCTTGATATTTCTTGCTAATTACCGACAAAATTCTTGTTAAATGTAGTAGGCAAGACAAAAATACCAACAGGACTACCAACAATTTTCATAATTATTACCAACAGGACAATATCATTTGCTAATTATCGAAACAAAATTACCGACAATAATGTAGTAGGCAAATTGTCTCCCACAATAACAAACATGAACTTACCTGCAGTTTTTTTGCAATTTACCGACATATAATATGTCGGTAATTACCGACAGAGTTAAATATTGTCGGTGATTATTTACCGACAACGATTTTACCTGCAGTTTTGGTTTGTCGGAATATTGTCGGTAATTTAGTTGCCGACATAATTTTTAGCATTACCGACAGAATTTTCTGTCGGTAAACTGCATTTTTTTTGTAGTGAAGAAAAATATTTTTTTTATTATGATTATGTTTTTCTAGGCTATTAAAACTTTGATTAATAGGACGAAAGGTTCAATTAATTTGGGGGAAAAGGAAGAAAAGAAACCAAGTAAGTTTATAGTAACAAAAAATTCAATTTTAAATTTTTTTTGAGTTACGCACACATATTTGACTGGGGATAGAACCCTTAACCTTCCACACATTGGAGGGAGTGATACCACTAGGCCAAATGGTTGGTGGTAATTCAATTTTAAATTTTAAATAAGAAGTTAATATGACTTTTAAATACTCTATTACATCTCATAAATTTTAGATTGAAACTAATGTTCCATTTAAATCTCTTCTAATTGATTCATTCCTCAAGTTACGTGCATAATCTATTTTATTTTTTTATTTTGTAGGACATAATATGTGGTTCAAAACCTAGATTTTTGAAGATCTAGCATACATGTAATTAATAATGTATCGTATTTTTTTCGTGATTTAGTATACAGATGGTAGCACATTGTAACGGGCTGCCCAAATTTTCGATATATAAACTAAGAGGTTAGTCCAACTCCATGTCTACAAGATTGTACATAGAATACGCTAGGGGCTTATTTGGTTGGGATTTATGCTAGGGATATCAACCACTTTTGTTATTAACCAAGAATATTATTTTGTTTGGTTCAACATGGTTGGACCCATGAGAAAAACAAGACCCGGTCCCTTATCATGCTCATTTAGTGACACCATATCCCACTATAGGGGTGGGATGCATTTTCCATCCATTTCCCTTGTATCATGTATCACAATCCATCAAACAAACATGACAATATGACATATTGTGTCCATATATATGATAAGGCTGAAAAATGAAATGGGAATTAATCATGCACATTACCACCATTCAACCAAACAAGCCCTAGAAGTTGTAGGAGTTTGTAGAAAATGATAGGATGATTCTAGAGCATTACTTTGTAAATATCTTATAGAATATTCTAGGAATATTCCATGGAGAAGTTTAGAGACTTACTCCAACCGTATGATCAAATGCATCATCATCGTTCATTTAGGAGGTGGACTAGTATAAATAGAGTCATGACCTCATTTGTAGATACAAGTGTTCTCTTCCAAGCTATCTTGAGTGTTCTTTCCTTAGCCATCTTCCTATATTTCTTTACACATTAGCACTCTTAGAAGGCCTTCTTCTTTAAAGTTTTCATACAGAATACGACTTTTATTATTTTCTATTATTTTTTTCTTTTTACATTTGATTTTATTAGGCAACGTTAGTCGGGGATAATATTGTATTTTTGGAACTTATTCTATATTATCAGTGATACCAAATTAATTATTAATTGTGAAACCCCAAGCTTAATAAACCTCGAAAATTTTGATGGAGGTAACTGTGATATTATCTTATACTCCCTTCTATTCAAAATAAATATTTTTTCAAGAAAAAAAAATAAACATATTATGGATTGTGTTAAAATATCAAATACATCTTTAATTAATTATCATAATATACTAGCTTGAAACAAACAAATTTTCTTACACCATTATTTTATTTTAATTAAGTTCAATCCTCAAACTTTAAGTACAAGCTATTTATTTATTTATATATTAAAAAAAGTTCATTTTTGACCTCATTATTATTAGCTATAAATAAACTCATTTTAATTATTAGTTAATTAAAGTTAGCCCACTTTTTTTATAGTTTATTTTAGATAATGTAACGTGAATAGTGTTTTTTCAAAATACTATTTTTCTGGCTATTGCCTCTACAATTAAAGAATTGATCGAGGGAAGTTTGCATCAATTGAGATTCTCTATATATTCTATTTAGTGTTTTGTCTTAATATTTTAACAATATTAATAATACATGCCACATATACATGATAATATTATGTTTATACATGTGACATTTATAGTTCACATGAGTATATAATGAAATAGTAAATAAAATAGGCACTACAAGAAAAAAAATCAATTTGCAAACTGAAGAAAAAATCAATTTGCAAACTGAAAAATTTGTAGGAACCTATTAAGATAATTGTAAAGTATAGATAATATCATTTTAGGTAAATATTTACCAACATAATTTAAAATTATTGGTAAACACCTATGTGATTTGTTGGTAATTGGTCGGTATAATTTAGAGAAAAATAATATTTTTTATTCTTTAGGTATATATAAGTAACGGTAAGATTAGTGATAAAATCATTTATTTCAGTAAATTTTATCGGATAATCTGGAATTTTCTATTAATGAGGAGATCTCAAGTGACTTTGCATGCATCACACTAGGTATTAAAGAAAAGTCAGGAATACCAATCAATAATAGATAGTAAATGGGTCAGTCAACTTTCAAATAAAAAAATGTTAGTTAGAAGTGTTTTAATGTTTACACTTTCCAAAATTTGCATTTCAATAAGGTCATTTTCATTCAGTTAATTACCAATCATACCTGCAGTAGTATATCCAAATACTCATAAATCTAAGGCATTAAACAAAAACTAGTACTGAGATTTAGCTTAATTACAAAAAACCAAAAAAAAAACCAAAAAAAAAATTCAGTTATCTTTCAAAATTACAAATATCTTTTTGATGTTTGTATTATCGAGGGTGCAATTGTGCAAGTTAATAACAAATGTCGAGGGTATTTGCACTTTTAAAAGATATATATGTTTTTTGATAGTTAGACTAAATCTCATTGTTTAATTAGTTTTTGTAATTAAACCTAAATCCGAATACAAATTCTCCATTTTTTTTAATACACTTTAGTACAAATGACTACCATCTTATACAATGTTTTTCCCGTCTAAAACCAAACAAGGGATAACCTTCCAACATTCAATCTAGCACTTAAGGATTAAAGCCTAGTAATTTTGGGGCAATCTTAACTAATGGTAGTAAAGTATTAGGATGGAACTTTCTTGCAAAGAGGTGGCAAATTGAGCTCATCTCACCATTGTAGGTGCAATTGAATCCATTTCGAATTTTGTCCAAAAATCCAATTGTGACATCATTTCTCTTAAACATAGTAGGATGTGAGCCACCTCCAGACCAATCAGTCCAAGTAACGGTCCTATTTGATGTCAAATTAGGACAAACTTTTGTTACTAGGGTTGGCAAATAATGTTCATCCATATAACATGGTGGCATGCAATGGTTTCTAAATACAGGGTAATATGTGACATCTGACACTATGGCTAGGGCAAGTTCCCTATTGGCTTCAAACCATTGGGACCCTTTTCGCCAATCGGATAACGTGATTGTGGGCCCCATACGCGTGTTGTATCGGCCCCGGCCAATGGGCCGGGGGTCGTCGAAGGTACTGAGAAAGCTTTGGTTGGAGTTTAAGAGGTAGTTGTAAATGGTGGAAAAGTTGAACAAAGGGATGCATGTTTCTGATAGAAGTACAAATCTTTCATTTGTGAAGTCTAGAAGGGCATTTGCTAGAAGCCTTCTTTCTGCATCAATCATGGTTGCTCTTCCCCATTGAACCAACTTGCTAGGTATTCTACGCTTGTAGAACACCGATAACTCGGACGGCTCATAGGTAAACTCCGGTAAGGTATGGAGGTAGATTGAGAAAAGCCCTTGATGCCCTTTAAAGAACATCTCCCATAATGGTGCCAATGGTAGTCTTCCCCTAGTTAGGAACAAGAATGCAACTTTTGGCGTTCGATTGAAAGGATACTCAACGATACGAGGAACCATTGAGGCCCTCCACATCAATTCTTCGTCTGTCATAGAATGCCAAAGATCACTAGGAGAACTCCACTCTTTCAACCCATTTATAGTTTTTGAGCTATTGCATTGTTCTATACAAGGATGGGGCGACGATAGAGAGGACGAAAATAGTGGAGGAAACGCGTTGAGAGATGACAAGGATAGATCTTCGTATAACACGAACTTTTTGAAGTGATCATTGATGATCATTCCTAAGACTAAGACAAGAAATGAAATTGACAAACAAAAGACTATAGTTGTAGCAACTTGGAATTTTCCATCTCTAGCTTCTTTTTGGATGCGAATCGAGAGTTCTTTTACAAGCATGGTGATTTTATGGCCTTCTTTTTCTTTGTAAAGGAAATAAATTTCTCTGGAATGTATATCATGTTATTAGCAAGCATGGAGGATTGAGCACAACCTCACATGGGAAGTATTAACATAAACAAGAATGGTGCGTGTGTGTGTGTGTGTTTTGTGAGGGTTTTATTGATGAAGATGATTTTGTGCAGTAAAAGTGATTATTGCATTACATTTACAGTTGCTGAAAACAAAGGAGGGAAATGTGGGGAGGCTTTGCAGTCTCATGTGTTGTAGCAGTGAAAAAATGCATGACTGATAGGGGCATCCCCCAACGCTAGACCTGGTGTTACCTCAATCTAATTATTTTTTGGATAATTACAAAAACTACCCTGAGGTTTAGCCTAATTACAAAAACTAACTCCAGTTATTTCAAAATTACAAATATTCCCTTGAGGTTTGTATTTACCTAGCAAATACCCCTCTTGAGTCTTGACTCTTGAGGCCTCTTGAAAGTGCAATTTTGTAAGTTCAAAATAAATGTCGGGGGTATTTGTAATTTTCAAAGATAATGGTTTTTTTTGTAATTAGGCTAAGCTTTATCAGGGGTAGTTTTTGTAATTAACAATTATTTTTACTAAAGGAGGGCAAAAAAGAAGAAGAAGAAAAAACACAGAATCACTGTCTCAGCAGAAGGAATCAATATTTTGAAACCAATCAAGAACTCATAAAACAAAATTTACCTCCACGAAAGAAAGCATAAAAATTAGCCTCCATTCTGTTTCCTTCTGTAAATGTTCTTTTACCCTCCTAATCTTATTCAGCTATAGTTTGCATGGTGAAGTAAGAAATAGAACGAAACAAATAATGTCTATCCAAGAACATAATATAATTCACGAACGTTTTTATTGATCTATTTGATGGAAGAAAGTTAATGAAACTTTTTGCAACAGTCTGATGATACAGCATAGCATAGTGTAGTAAGATTTTAAATATTTTTATCTGGCAATTACAGCTACATGTTTTTCTTCGAACTAAGTATCTGTCTGATGGAGTATAGAACAGCAACGGCAGCAACTGCCCCCGCACCCACAACTTTAATTACCTGTAGACGACGATGCTTTATGTATAGTGAACTACGTAGATATTCCCATATCCATCGAGAAAAGAAATTCAGCTTACAAGTCGATTGAAATCTCTGCATCGAGAATTCCTGGACATTGCAAAGCAGAAAAGCCTCAGGTCAAGCAAACACACACACACACACAAATAAACACACACAGCACAAAGCTAAAAACCTGATTCAAAGTAAATTAAAAAAGTACCCCTGAGGTTTGGGAAAATTACAAAAAAATCCAACTAAGTTTCAAAATTACATAAAGTACCCTGAGGTTTGAAGGACTGCAGTAAAACTAACGGAATTTGTGTAAAGTCGATAAGCGATAATGCCCCTTATGAAATTCCAACAAAAATATTAAAGAAAAAAAAGTCCTGGACATACAAAATTATCCCCGGAGTTTTTGGACTTTTCTGTAATTTATGGAAAACCAGAAGGGTGAAAATTGTTTTTTATCGTAACCAGAGGGGACATACTTGTTAGATTCAGGAGAATTTTTATGTTATGTAATTTGTAGAAACTTTGTGAACACGTGCATGTGCATTTTTGGGCTTACAGGTCAACTTTTTTACAATGTCAGATAATTCCGTTAGGTCAATTAACGGTTGGGATAAAACGTTTGACGGAATCAAACCTTAAGGTACTTTTTGTAATTTTGAAACTCAGTTAGGTTTTTCTGTAATTATCCCAAACCTCAAGGGTTATTTTTGTAATTATACCAATAATTTACAGGTAATTACTACAAGCAGCATTCAGTATAATTATTTGTAACAGGGAAGTTTTCCAACCTAAGATAAGATAATGTCGGCAAGATATTAATTGAGTAGCTTTCCTCATGCTAATATTTTACCCAGACTTGGCTTAATTCAGCTAAACTGCCGTTGAAATTTTCTAGAGAGAAACCCTGCATGTTTTGAGTCTACTTCAATAAGCCAGTTCCAGTGCCCAAAATACTTCGACTTTTATTAGCTTGTTTCTATCCAACTTAAGGAGGATTTCAAATCTAGCACTTATTTATGAAATGTGAATTTTAGAAAATAAGTTTAATTCTAAAATGACCATTGTTGTTACCTTGGGTAATTTATTCTGCTGGGCGAGGTGATCTACATGGAGCCTCACATTTGATGCAGCAGGAACCCATAGACTGCGATCGACATCCGCATATGTATGTGCAACGATGTCAAACAATGTTTTGGCTCCATCTTCTATGGCTTTTAAGATTGTTGATTCTCTATTTCTGCGGTTTCTGAAAATTCGGAAAAAGACATGATAATGTATGATAAAATATCCGATGAAACTATCATTTCCGTGAAGTTATGTACTGTCAGGGTTTTCTCTCACTTACTTAAGATACCCACAGAGCATGTGCTTCGGCCACATATTGATTCGACCATGCATAGGAATTAGTACGTGAGGGGAAAGATCCATAAACTTGAATGTTGTGCGAAAATAATCATACAAAAGAGAACCAAAATTTCGGGAAAAAAAAAGATATTTAGTAAAGAGAATAGTAATAAAATAACATTGGTCCTTCAACGAAGCAAGTGAATAATATGGGAATCTCCAGATATTGCATATACAGTTTACTTTTTTAATATGGACTTTGAATATGATTAATGAGATTTACCTTCTGAATTTCTGGATTAAAGGAAAATTCCCAATTTTCAGATATTTATCAACTTGAATTTGAGAAACATGCTGGTCATCTCTTCAATTGGATATATTACCATTTTTCGTTATATTAACAACTTAGGTGATGATCCTAGCCAATTTAAAAACAAAAACTTTAATAGACTCATGTAATTAACATGTGAAAATTACAATTTACAAGTGCCTATATTCTCAAGATCAATTTAATATCCCATTACATATAGAAGTAAAGTTTATGATTTCCTTGTGCATGATTTGTAATGGACATATGCATCCCATAAAAATTGTAGAAGACCATAGTTCTGAGTAAACTTACGCTCATGTTTCCACCAGAAGTAATATCCAAGAGCGCACTTCCTTGGCTGAAATAACACAGATTAATCGGTTCAACACATCTTGGATACTCAAAGATAGAATGGTAGAGCTACAATAAGAAAATTAAAATCACTACATTTATAAATCATCATGCCAATTTTTCTTAATACGCCTACAGGTCAAGTTCTCGATATATAAATCAATCACAGATTGGGAAATCGAAATTTGATCCCCCCAATAATTGTATGTGTATGGGCATGTATCTGCATCATAAACAATCCATAATACTCATATTCAGACAATTATCTGATAACTTACCCTACACAATGATCCCCAACTATCAATGAGTTAGTAGTGACATGAAGCAATGCTACATGACCATCTGTATGCCCCTGATAAAAGTTTACCATGAAAAAGATAAATCTTAGCAATTTTTTTTTTTTAAAAAAAAAAAGAATCGAAGTTGCAACAATCACAGATAAATCAATTGAATTGTTGTAACATATAGCCAAACCAAGAAAGCAATAGCAAGGTTTAACAGCTGATAGAATATATTGAAAATATGAGCCAAGGCCTCGCCAATTTTTCTTGGATGGCGATATACTTAATGACTGATGATTGAAAGGAGTATATGGATAACAAGGAAAAGCTACCATATAATATTTGGTCGTAACGTTGGTAGATAATCACTGAAGAATAAATCAAAGTAGCACTAAGGCTTAATAGATGCATTGTAAGGTTGTTGAGAGTAAGTAAATATGAAGGTTCACGAATACCCAAAAGAAAAATGCTTCTTCGTTAGGGCTTGAGAGATGGCGGTACTGATGATGATAATTTATCGTTGAACTAAAACAGATTAATGGAAAGTTTTAGAGAGGTGCAGAGGAAATAGCCTTGAATCAGGCTATGAAGATAGAAATATATAATAGTAAATAGAAAACAAACACTACAAAAATATAACGAAAAGGCATTATGCATGAAATTTACTGGAGCTGAAATGAGTCTCAGCCGTTGGCCACCTATACAGATTTCTTCGGATCCCAAAACCGAATATATCCCAGAGACCAATCGTCTGTATCCAAAATATTGTTTGAAATGTTAGCAGCACATCTGTTTGATAAACAAATTTCACATCTTGGTTATTAAATAGAAGTCACCATACCTTTCCTAATTAGCCGAAACGTATTTTCATGAGCCAAGAGAGTAGCATCAGGGTTGCACTTCTGGACAATCGAGAGACCTGTAAGAACATCAATGCTAATGAATGATTACATATGTTGGAGGAAAGCCCGGCGACGGTAAAAATTGAAAATTGTATTCCTGATTGCTCCTACAAATGCAACCAAAAGGAGAGATAAGGAGCATCACGTCAAAAAACCAAGGTAATTTTTTAAAACCTCTTGGACGGAATAGAAAGAAGCATCAGAAGGGCGACACACCCCTCCCCCCATGAAGGAAAGGAACCCATCAACAACACAAATGCACACCGCATACCAAAAGAAAACTTAAAAAGGAAAAACGAAAATTAACAGATCAGATCATCAAATAAATCATTTGCAACCATAGAGATCATGGTAACAAGTGACAACAGAAATTTCAATTATGGCTAATTATTGCTGTTATTACTTAAAACATCTCACCAAAACAGAAAATATTAATGCTAAACAAAGAAAATTTGGGCACAGACTGAATTGTTTAAAATGCTCACCATCGACATGATCATGATGATGATGGGTCACAAACACGACCAACTTTCGTGGGAGTGCAGTAATAATTTGTTCAAGCTGATAGCAAGACACAAAATGTCACTAATGGCATCAAAGCATGAAAGAGAAAAAGGTGAGAAAAATAGTGATCTGTAGAAGCCATTGACATTTGACTATGTCAAGATATAATGTAGATTGACAAAAACAATTCCAGTAAAAGATAACGGGCTAAAGCCTAAAAGCAAGACATAACGAATAATATAGCCATTTTGTATGATCTAGAGCATTTATGAACGTTACGTAAAGGAGAATAAATAAGCTAGTATGTCGTAATTAATTTTATCCAGCTATAGTTTCATTCTATAGCTTCAATCGGAGAAGGAACTTCAAATGAACCACATGGACAAATTATAAATAAATCATTTCACAAATCACTTCAGAACAGAAAATTCCATCCTCATAGATCTGTTTCCTGGATCTTCCAAGGACTAAGGCATAGTCTCCAAAATACTTCTATTTCAGATTAAAAGGCACCATTATCTCGTATAACTCATAATCGAATTTTAGTAAGCATGGGAAATGCATTAAAGGCTTAAGATTGTCACAATTGTTTCTAATATATTTCTATTTGGCGATCAAATTTATAGTTCTTTATTTTCTCCGGTGTCAAGTAAAGACATAATATAATACCTCTTTGTGCATAGCAGAGCTGCATCCAGGATCTATAATGAGTGCGTCTCCACTTGCAACAAAATTATCACCACCAAAGTCATTGTAACTAGCCCCAGGCACAAACACAACCAAGTTCGTGGTGTGGAAAGGCTTTGTTGTTCTGCTTCTCATGGGAACAATTTTAACACCAGGAGGATATTCCTGCCAAATGAGAAGGATGCTATAGTTTTGCAACCAAAACACAGTGATTCATTTCAACCAGTGGTATTTCAATTCTAATATACCACCCGGAGATATTAAGTAAGATATACAATGAAATAACAGTTGCAAACCCACACATAATTCTTTTGCATTCATCATAGATATGTTATCTGCCGAGTGCATACAACAACAACAACAACAAACTAAGCCTTAATCCTACTATATGGGGTCGGCTATACGGATCATATCGCCCCATCGTTTACGGTCATAAGCCATATTTTCATTTATTTCTAGATATAACATGTTTTGTTTAATAGCTTCTTTCCAAGTCTTTTTAGGTCTACCTCTGCCTCTTTTGATTTGTGTAAGTGATTCTCTACCTTCTAAACGTCGCACAGGTGCATCTAAAGGTCTCCTATAAACATGTCCAAACCATCTTAATCGTGTTTCTCTAATTTTCTCATCTATTGGTGCATTTGCCGAGTGCATGTTAATTTTTTTAGAGAAACACGATTAAGATGGTTTGGACATGTTTATAGGAGACCTTTAGATGCACCTGTGCGACGTTTAGAAGGTAGAGAATCACTCACACAAATCAAAAGAGGAAGAGGTAGGCCTAAAAAGACTTGGAAAGAAGCTATTAAACATGACATGTTATACCTAGAAATAAATGAAAATATGGCTTATGACCGTAAACGATGGCGCGATATGATCCGTATAGCCGACCCCACGTAGTGGGATTAAGGCTTAGTTTGTTGTTGTTGTTGTTGTATGCGGTGCAGGATAAATTACATTAGTGTAAGCATGACATGCGAAATTCTGCCATAACCCAAATAACCAAGCTAATAAAGATTTTTCAACTCTATACCGCAGCCGATGAACTCTTGACAAACATCTAATAACTCTTTGATTGCCTCTTATTATCCTCTTTGCATTTTCCAACTGTAGAGACTTGCTTTCTATCATTTTTTTGTTGCAACAACTAATTATTCAATCAACAAAGATCGATAGGAAGTTTACACTTAAACAATATAATGACAGAATAGACAATTCAAAGTTGTGGAGCAGAAGAAAAAAGAAAACAAGTTTAAGATGGATATCAAGCTAACTTAGCATGACGCGCTTATAGGTTTCAAATTGAATTTACAGGAACAAAGGGATGAACACGGTTGATAACTCAGAATTGGCGTTTTCTCATGAAACCGTTCAACCACAATGAAACAAACCTGAGATCTCAAAGTGGGAGGAATATTCAACTTTGAAAATTGCATCGACTCATTAAGAAGACCGATGACAACTAATGGCCCTATACGATCATTACTAGGCTTCACTTCCATAAGCAAATCTGCACAGCCTTTGATGCTCATCCATTTGCAGCAATCTGTATGCAGATCAATAGACAAAATTCTATTAGTTAAGTCTTTTTTTTTTAATAATAATTTACAACATAACTGCAGATCAATAAAACAAGGAATTCTCACAAGAGAAACTAAAAAACATACTAATATAAGATACACATGGACTCAAGGAATAGAGTACATCCACCATGCCAAATGAATCACCGAACATAACTACATATGCTCAACAAGAAAACAAACAAATTCACAACATTATGGCAGTTTGAGAAAATCAAGAAGTTCTAAGATTTATACTTTTTGAGTCCCTAACAAATGTTATATGGACAAATTCAAAAACATATTTTGTGACACATGAGAAAGAAATTAAATAGGATTTTCTTGAGAAACTCCACAAAAGATAGAGTTCCATTGTTTTTCCAAGCATCAAATTAAGACTATAGATAGTTCAATTTATCCAAACCACTCCCTCAGATATCAGCCATTGAAGAAAGAGATACTAAGAGCAAAGTTAGCAATAACAGACCTTCTAACTTCCCATCATGCGTTTCTAGCTCTCCGACGATATACACAGTCTTAGCTGGATTCGCAGGTCCAAATTCAGGTTCGTCTACCACCTTTGAGAAGTTCCACTTTACTTTAGTGGTTTTCTCAAGTCCCACTTGTCCAAGAATCTACATAAAATCAGAAACAAACTTAACAACCTGTAGCCAGAGTTGCAACTTTACTAAGCGAGCCCTGGTCTGAAACCATAAACGTATTTAGAAATTTAGTATTTTAGACCATATAATGAAACTTGGAGTTATGTTCCATAAGAAATTATAACTAACATTTATAATTCACATATCAAGCAAAGCAGAAAGCAGAATGAAGCAATCTATGATCGCCTTTTCCTATCTGGACATGGCCAACTTCTGGGCAAAGAGTGCCAAAGGGGAAAAATCATTCCCCTTATAACACATAATTATCTAACGTATCATTCTTTGCACATGGATCAATTGAAATGGAAAAAAGTATAATGTCCACGATATAATATCCTTAACTTGACTTCACCTTTTCTTCCCTTTTCCCACATTCCAGAGACGTAAAATTGAAGTGTAATGCAGTGGATTACCTGATTAACAGCTGAATCAAGATCAAACTGATTCAATAATTCCAACAAAGAATTGTCCTCAGCTTCAATTTTCACTTGACAACTACTCAATGGGCCATCAAGAAGGGATAATTGTACAGAGGGCAAGTCCCAAAGAACAGAATCTTGATGAGAATCATACTCAGGGTCGTTGAATTTTGGGGGTGGGTTTTGCTTGGTGAGGAGAAATTCGTCGTCGTTTGATGGGTTCTTGATGATCACTGCCAACTTCACTTTTTGGGTGCCCATTTTTGGTTTGGTGGAAAAAATACAAGTGAGACTGTGTTGCGATTTAAAGAGGCTGGAGACTTGAAAGTGGTAGTTGTGCTTGATAATTAGTGCATTTTTTTAGTTGAAATTTGATTATTCATGCTAACAAAATTTCGAATTTTTGAATTGTTCGTTAATTTTTAGGATTCATGATTTGAGTATTGTGTACATATAAATTCGGGGAAATTTCGATAAAATTTTATCTACATAACAATTTGTTTTTAGTATTGTCAATTAACTTTCGAGCCTATTGACACAATTTTTATAATTATTTGGGCAAAATAAAATATACCCCTGAACTTGACCTAATGCACCAAACACCCCCTGAACTTGTCAATGTAACACTTACCTCCCTCAATCAAAGTATGTGGACAAAATTACGCTTAATAACAATTATTTTTTAGCATGTTTTAATAATTGTACCTTAATTTTGATTTTATATTCTTTATTTACATTTTTTTAGAAAAAGCAACTAGTAAAGTTCACATATTAATATCTATATCTATATATATAATAGCAGAAGTCCGGAACTTTTATTTTCCCGCTCTTTTGGCTTATTATATTAGGAAACAATTGTAAACATTATAAATGGTAATTATTATAAATTCTCATATTAGGAAAATATTATAAGAAAATCGTTGTAATTATATAAATTAGGAATATAGTATAAGAAAAGATTGTAAATGGTATTCCTACTTTATTTGTATATAAATTGGAAAAATATCATAAATGGTATTTATATTCTATATGTATACAAATTAGGAAAATTTTATTTACTGGTATTCTTACTTTATACCAAAAGCGAATCTATAGTATCAATTCTATCCATATATAATATATAGATTTTAAAAATTATAAATAATATTTCACCATAATTGATATTAGTATTTGTCATTTCTTCTTAAATATATATTACAATGATTTATTGATTTTATACATCATATCTTCATCAAATATATTGTTTATTTGGTTCAATGGTGTCGACACAATTTTGTACAATATAATATTAATTAATCAAGTTTTAAATACTAATGACTATTCAAATTTTTCTAAATTATTTAATAATAGTTAAAATAGACGAATTATGATTTTATGTATTTTTCACCATTGAATTAACAATTGATTTTGTGTTCAGAGATTTTTTTGGTAGCTTATTATTTCTGCTAAATCCTCTTATATTTATACTACTTAAATTGCATTAGAGAAACAATTTGATATTGTTGACCCTAAATTCAAAGGATAACCACCAAATATGGTTTCATCTTCACGCTCACCTATATTTCTATTTGCATCAAGTGTCCCGCCAACATCAACAAGATTGAACTCGATTCGCAATAAATAAGAATTTTTATATAAACTATATTGTAGATTTGTACATACAGGATTTGGTGAGTTTATTTTTTATTATTCTTGATAGTTTTGTTGTGTTCTTTTAAGTTGTTTTTTGTATAATTTGTTTATTTTTTATTATTCCTCATACTAACATATTTTGTGTCAACATTTTTGTGTCAACATACATTTTTGCATTCATATATATAAACTTCTATTCCCGCCAATATTTTTTTGGTTATTAGTTTTATAGTTTTGATTTGGCAATTATTAGTTTTTATAGTATTTATTATTTTATAATCAATCTTATAGATACAACAAACTATTGATTGGAATTTTTTAAAATTAAGCCTTGGTAAAACAATTGGCGGTATCTAATTGTACTTTTATTCATAGACAATATCTATTAATATTTTATTAATCGAATTTGACAATACTATGTGAGCGGATTATTGACAAGATGGTTAAGAAAAAAATGAGAAAATCGCACTTTAAGATTAAAGATTTATTAATCCAGAAAATTTATAATGTATTACTTTTTAATAAAAAAGATAATAATTGGTCAATGGGGCATTTTTTTCCATTTACAAGGGAGTATATTGTATAATTGGACAACAACGTATTAGCTTAAGAAAAACAATTGATTGAAAAATTTATAAAACTCAAAATGGTAACAAATATTTGTTGCTCGAAAATATTGTATATATCTCTTTCTTTGAAATATTTTTTTCTACTACCAAATTCCATTTATATTTAAATTGATTTTGGATTATGGACTTTTTTATGGATAATTTCGAAAATATTTTATTATTAATAAGATGTTTGATTTTTATATCATGCTTTTGAAGGAATATATGGATTTTTATTACATATTGATTCAATTGTTGTTGCAATATTTATTTATTATATTTGTTTTTGAAATATTGGTATTTTCAGAAGTGTGAACAAATACTAATTAAGTTCAGTCTAGAAAAATGAATTATCTTCTAATTGGTCCACTGATCAATGTTGGTGTTAAATTTAATGATAATTTACTTAATTAAGAATAATTAATAACTCTAATTACTATCGGATAAAATTAGTATATATTTGATATAACTAAGGCAACTCAATCGGAAAAAAAAAAGATATAAAATAAGATACAGTTTTGGACAAATCAATCCAAATATTCTCCTAACCAATGCATATTTTGGAGTTATTCAAAATTAGTGGTGCTTTCATTTGGTAAGTCAATGGCAAGCATTTTTAGTAACATAAATATTTTATTGGTTAATTATTTTTTCGATCATGATTGTAATATTTTTTGAGATTTGAAAATTTAAAAATTCTATAATCAATCTTATAATTGTCCTATACAATCAATAAATTGATTGTAATCATTACTGTAGATACAATAGTTATTTGTTATTGTATTTAATATTTATTCAATCTATAGATACCATCAACTATTGATTGAAAGAATTTTAAAACTAAGCATTTGGTAAACAAATTGAGAGTATCTATTTATATTTTTTAATCGAATTTGACTATGCTATACACAACGGATAATTGACAAGAAGTTTAACAAAAAATAAGAAAATCGTACCTTTTAACTTAAAAAAAAAAAAGACAATAATTGTCAATATGAGTTTTTTGTTTCTTTTTTTTTAAAATTTCCAAGGGTGCACAAGTTTATGATTGGAAAATAATATATTACCTTAATTAAGAAAAAACAAATAAATAAATATTTTACAAAACTAAAAATGGTAACAAATATTTGATTGTTTGAAAATTGTACATATCTCTTTCATATCTTGATATGAGATTAATAAAACTATTTAAATTGACGTTAAATAATTGTCATGATCAATCAATACTACAATTGTCTTATAAAATCAATCATATAATTACTTAACTGATATCTATAATCAATTCGTATTTATTATTTTTTATATTTTATTAACTGTAACTCTAGAAAACAATCGTAGAATTGCTGGTGCTTTTCTTTGGTAAATCAATAAATCAATATTGGAAGATGAAATAATAAATAGCTACCGATGTATGTTTTGGAGTTATCCAAATTGATGGTGTTTTGCTTTGGTAAGTCAATATAAGGTTTTTTGTAACGAAAATTACGTGTTGTTAACTCAATATATGATAATTAATAATTATATTGTCAATCAATGTCATTAAATAAATTACTGTAAAATAAATTATATACAATCATTTATATAGGATTAATCGATTGATGTTACATTTTAAAATAAACTTCCCAGACAACAATTTTTGGATTGTCAAACTTCCCATTGTATTCTATCATTTCTTTTTATTGATGAGCGATTCACATCAATCCATTATTGATCAAAATGAGAAAACTCATGGGGTTTACATATATCTATTGAAAATAAATGTCAAAGAATGAATATTGATATCAATTGTACTATTTTTATACCCTATTTTAGTTATATCATGTTTATGTTCGTAAGTTTTTTTGGTGGATTACTATGATATAGCTATAAAATTTATGTTAATACTACTAACGTTTATATCAATGACATAATAGTTCCTTTTAAATTTTATTCACAAATTTTTTCTACCATATTATTTTGAATAATATTTCAATTTACATTTTTGATTAACAATGTGAAATATTCATTTTTTTCAACCGTACAAGTACAATATTGAAATATATGTCTCACAAATTATATATAATTGTTTATAGAGAGGTGTGTGAGAAAGAAATGAATATATAAAACAATAATTTAGAGACATGCACAAATTGAGAGATAATTCTGAATGAGTTGAATTAGACATTTAAGTTTATAGTTGAAAGTATAAAATCTATAGATAATTTTTTGTTTTTAATAACCTTATACGAATATTACTATTAAAATAAAGTCATAAATACCAGTTCATGTTAATATATATTATAAAATGATAATATTAAAATAAAAATATACGTGCAACGCACGGGGTGAATTACTAGTTATTTATATAAGATATGTACGAAATTCAGTATTTCATGAAAATATCATTGTTTTAGTTATTTTACAAGAAACTAAAAAAATTGTTACTATGTTTATTTAACGTGACCTTATAACAGAAGAAAAAATATGTGTTTTTATTAAAAAATAGAAAAGAAAAATCAAGATATACGCAATTCCCAAAAATAATTGGATCCAAAATAGGAAAAATGGCCATGACCCAAATTCCACCACAAGCATTAAATAGAATGTAGAGTATATTAATAAAACTTAATGAAGGACAACTGACTTCCTTAATGTCTTCAAGTTGGTAGTCTAAAATTATTTAAGATAATAATATAGCTAGACTTAAATAATGCCAGCGCGGATGACATGTAATGTTAATATAATTCAACATAAATGACTATAAAACATAAATAATTTACAATTATTTTAGTTGTACAAATATTAAGTGGGTTTTGCTATTATAATTGAGTGTCTATGTTAATTTAGGAGCTATAGTTGTGGCATTGAAGGAATGTGGCTATTTGCATTCATGGCCAAACTCCTATACATTTCAGTTTTCACATTATTATATTTTACGCTATTAATTTTCTTTAATTTTAAGGTTTAGGGTTTGAATTTCACAAAAAATACGATGGTTAATTTAATTATATAATACTTAATAAAATAATCAATAATTACTTAGCGGTTTAAATTTTAATGTAACTTTGTATTAATAATTTCTTTTGAAAAAATTGTTCCTTTTTTTTCATTGGCACAATATTAGGATCATTCGTGCAAGCAAATTTGAGTGAAAATCAGCCTCAGTTTAAGAATCGAAATAAGCCAGGTAATATCTCTAAAGATGCAGTATAAATGTATAATAAACCCTATGATTTGTGCAGCATTTTAATATTCCTCTGCTTCTCTCACGGGCCTAGCCATTTTTGTCCGGTTTACCACTAGCCATCATTTTTCATGGGCCAAGATCATTTCAGACATATGGGCTTCAGTGATGAGTGTTGCTCTCGAATTAAAATGCCTTCAAATTAATAAGCATGTCATATGGTCAACCGGGCCTGGCCTGGTCTGGGGAATCTGAGTGCAATATTGGGCTCCTCTAGTCAGCTAAGAGCTGAGATATGTTTTAGTTTCGCAATGGAAATTATATGCTGACAACCTCTCCAACTTTCTTGTTGATTTTTTCACTATTACCATAAGTGGCTCTAAGCTACTCTAGCTGTGGACTTTGCATGGAAAACTACAATATACTAAAATGAACCTTTTTTTTCAATTTTTTATATAATCTTTGGCTGGATTTGGATTTGGATTTGGATTTGGATTTGGATTAACCGATTTGGACTATTCAAATCCATAATAATGAATTCATTGGACTTGTTTAAGTGATCTCATAACGCAATGTTTCAAATCGTTGAGCTCCTACTTTGAGCTATTTTATGAGTCATTATGATGATTTGGGGGAAGAATTTCAAATGCTTGCCCTACAAGATAGATTCGAAATACACCTCAAATAAAAAAAAAGGCTCAAAATAGAAGTTTATGATCTGAAATCCATTAGATTGTGAGATTACTCAAATATCCTCAATGGATTTGTTACTACAGATATAAAAAGCTTCAAATTCATCAATCCAAATAAAGTCTGGAGTCAATTCAAAATCATTTCCCAAACTCTTTTGCTCCAAATTCAAATTCTTCCATCCAAATGCGACTCTAAATAATTTGGAAAGTCTGTACATTATCATATTCATGCTTAGAGTATTCCACACAAGTCCATGTAACATGGGCTTGTCCAAATTTTTACTTATCTCACAGGTAACTTTAAACTGTTTATTACTACTTGTGAGCCCTCCCTTCCCTTGTGGCCAGCATTGTGCCCAGAATCACTTCCTTATGTCTGAAGTATGATTTTTGACTGGATTTCCACTAGTCTTTTCACTTCATCAGGATAACTGAATTTCAGTTACTGGAGAATTAGTTGTACCATTTACAAATGAACAAATGATCATTTATCTTTACCTGGAAAGTAAAAAATATCTTAAGTGGTGCATTGGTCCACCAATACTGAACCACACTTGCAAAATTGCATTGATTGAATATTGGCATTTTGTGAAATATTCAAAAAGAATATCTGATTACGGGTTACCATCGTCTCATTAACTTAAAACTAAAAATGATTAAATACAAAATATACTATTGAGGTCCAATCTAATTACAGAAAAAAAAAATTAACTCTCTTTCAGAATTTCAAAATACCCACTCTCAACAGGGGGTATTTATTAAGAAAATACATAGCTCGGAGGGTAGTTTTGAAATTGGATTTTTTCGTAATTAGATTAAAGCTTAAGGGTAATAGTTTTGTAATTGACCCAACTAATAAAAATGGATCAAAACAAGCATTCTTGTCAGGGTTAGAGTACTCTACTATTTACATGACCACAGATACAGACAGTTTTACATTTTGTTCAACTCTATTTTGTTCACAAAGTAAGCCAAGCTTGACCATTTTGTTCAACTCTATTTCTAGTGCTTGATCACTCAAAGTTTTGATCTTATTCCCCATATTAAATACAGAACAAGGTTAAAAACCTGAGATTAATTAGTTTTTCCAGTTCTCTTTAGAGGGTCATATGTGAACAGGATATGGCCTTTCACCATACATAACAGCTGCCAAATAGACTTCCCCAATGTACAGATATAATCAAATCTGTTCATGACCATTTCAGCATTGCAAAATTGCAGTGTACATGGTGGGTCAGATTAATTTATAAGCACTAAATACTAAATTACTCTTTTCAGCAATGTCAGTACCATCTTTAATAACCTCACTTATTTGATAAGAAAAAAACTCAATCAAAAGCGTGGTTTATGTTTAAAATTGAAAAGGGATCCTAAATTCCTAATTTAATCACCTAAACAGTAGGGGGAAAAGGGATAAGACAGAAGAAAAAGGTATTAATATGACAAGAAAGATTTATGGTGGGGAAATAATTTAATTGAAGAATGTGGGCTGGCCATAAGCAAAGCACACGCTCAGTTTGTATAATATTTGGACAATGGAATGCAGACATGGCCACTCAGAAAGATCATTAAAACTGTGTGTTTGAACTGTTAATATATATATATATATATATATATATATATATATATATATATATATATATGTGTGTGTGTGGGGGGTGTTCATGTTTTTATAAGCAGACAAGAATATGTGTAGATAAAATGGGGATTTGATGGTTTCCCTTTTCTTGATTTAATACGTAAATTAAGTTGGGTTTAATTGCAAGTTTAGTAGTGTAACTCTTGGGGGTTTAATTGCAATCTTAGCATGTAATTTCTTAATGTGATAGCTTCAGTCTTTGACGATTTATCTTTTAGTCACAATAACAATTTCAGTCATATAATTTTTTAACTATCATGGATATTTTGGGCATTTTGGCTAAAGAACAAGGTAGTGTGCAAACAAATGAAATATTGAAATACCCAATTGGGACCAAAATCGCATAAAATCATAACTTGTAAGATTCGAATTGCATAAATTAGAATTTATCAGATCAAAATTGCATTAACCAAAATCGTATGATCTCATTACTGGAACAAAAAGATTTGATTTCTTGTTGGGTCAACGAAGAATATTGAATAGTGTATATCATTTATGTTAATGTTTGCAAGATTAGCAAATTTGGACTATGTGCACAGTGCAAGCTTGAATGTAGTAAACAAGTGATGAAACACTGGTTGAACAGAATCTGGGCGGATTTTGTGCTTTGTTATTTGACATGTTTTTTATTTTCAGCATGGTGCTGAAAATCTTGGATTACCTAATCATATTTGATTCAGCCACAAAAACTGCCATTTATTTCTATTTAATCAATTTCCTCGTGTATAAAATATTCACCCACAAGGAAAGGATTGTGTTTTGCTGACTTTCCTTTTTGTAGCAAAAAACGGTTTCTAGAAATCAGAGAGTGTATCATTGTGATGGTCTATAAAAAGCGAAGCCAGCTCTTGAACATGGACAGAGAAAATACATTGAGCTTATAATTATTCTTCAAGAAAATCATTTGTTTCACTTTTGTTATTCTTCGAGAGAAGAAAGTGAAGATCTACAGTATGGATCGACTCAACCATTCAAAGGCGTTTGAAGTTGGAGGGATTCCAACAACGTTGAGTTCTTTTGGAAGAAACATTCAGGATTAGTTAAATACAAGTGTTGGTAAAAATTTAAAGAGGGAGTCTTGGAATTTCGTAAAACAAGTTGTATTTATAATAACTATTTGTTTTCTAATTGTTGAATTGTTTCTTCTCTGGGCCATCATGCATTAAAATTGAGGAATCTAAGCACGTTAAAAATACTCGTGTTATTTTATTTCGCTGTGTACTCCGATTTTACTGTGCGTGAGTGTTATAATACCATTGTCTAACACCAAAAGGTTTTTTTTTTATTAAAACTCACTAAAATCAGGCAAGAGATTCTATTAATTTCCTTAAGTAGAATTACATAACGAAATAAAATAGAAAATGAAGTCTTGAAATACAGTCGATAAATTTGACTTCAAGAATAAAAAGAATATATATAAAAATAATACAAAATAATGATTTGTATGCATATGTAGATACTAAGGCTACGTGGACATCTTATCCTAAATAAATTCAAATGTTCAAACTTTATTGGACCCAAAAGAGTATTTGAGAATAGAAGAAAATGAAAATGGAATAAAGTGTAATTCGCCAAAAATAATACAATGGTACATCAAGTTGATATGTAGTCTACAGCCCTCAAATGTTATAAAAGGTCTTGTCCATGCCACCCACTTGGTGTTAGTCCAAGTGGCTACGATAATCTAGAGGGGGGGTGAATAGATTATCTCGGTTTTTGATTTTTGCCTCTTTTTTGAATAATCAAACAAAGACGAGAAAGTAAATGCGGAAATAAAACAACACTCGTTGATTTAAAGAGCTTCACCCCACCTAGGGACTACGTGCTCTACCACCCCAAAGATATCCAGGGATGGGTTTCGAAAAGAAAAAAGATTTTATTAATTTCCAAAATTAATACAACACCTTGAGGATTACCACAACCCTCTTACAACACCTTTAAGGAGATTACCACAATCTTCCTTCACCACCTTTGAAGAGTACCACACTCTTCAAACACCTATCACCTAGATCACCCAAAGTGTATTCTTACCACAAGAATACTCACAAGGATGTCTTGTGTTGAATGATGACCAAAATCAAGATTACAACTCAATAAAGATTGATACAATATGAGTACAAGTGTAATCAAGAATTGAAAGCCTAGACCTCAAATGTGTTCAAGTGAAAGTGCTTTAGGCTAATACAACAAGATATATGAAAGTGTTTGCTTGTTTGCTCTTTGCTTGTGTAATGTGTTGTATCTTGTTGCTTGAATGAAGCCTCTATTTATAGGAGAGTCTTGGCTTGATTTCCGGACATTGGCTCCTCCTCGGGGAGTGATTTTCGCAAAAGAAACCATATAAAATCAAGATTATAGTTGTTAGAAATCAATCCCACAAATTAGGGAAAAGTCATGCGAAAATGCAACGATAGTTTCTTTGTCAAAACAGGGGTTCGGCCGGTCGCTTGCAGAGATAAGTTGAAAATGAAAACTCTGCGATTTTTTACCTGGGGACCCGGTCGAAGGGGGTTCGGACCGGTGCCGCCCTTGTGCTTGACCGGTTGGAGGAGATGAAAATATATAACGAGAGAAGTCGAACTCGGGGGGCTCCCAGTGCACGGCCGCCTGGGGTCGACCGGGTCGCCCACGGGTCGACCTCCGGGTCGACCTGGCCGCTCTCCCCCATTTTCCTTGATCCGTTTTGTTCCAAAACTCAACTCAGTGCGGGTTGCCTATGGGCGACTGGTCGAGAAACTGAAACAAATGTGATGTCCAATTTTAAATCGAAAATAAACTCCAAGAAATACTCCGAAAAATAGTAAAAACATTTTAGATCGATCGGAAGTATTGGGACAACATTTAGGGACATTGTTTTGGTATAAAAACCCATTTTAATAAAATCATCAAAATCATGATAAAAACATTTATCTAACAAACTCCCCTTTTTGATGATTACATACCAAAACAATTTACAAGAGGACGATTTTGAAAACAAAACAATTTTCGGTTTAGAGTAAACTATCCGTTTAATAACATTTTACAAAAAGCTCCCCCTATCAATAAGCATATCAATAAGAAGTATTGTATAAGCTAGAAGCGCTAGCTTTTACAAAATAAACAACAACTCCATGAGCTAGAAGCTCCCCCTGTCACAAATACTTAATATCCATGCAAACAAGTCCATAAAACAACCATTGGACTAAGTTTTCTTCACAACTTATGGCCTAAACAAGCCATAGCTTATAGCTTCTATTTCGAGCTTTTATTAGCTTCTTTGAGCTAACGAGCCATTTTCTGTTTCTCCCCTTTGGAATCATCAAAAAGAATGTTAGGACAATAAAAACATCATACAAGTATATCAAAGTGCGCCAAAGAGACGATTTATCAACCATTCGAGAAGATAAACTTATAATCCAAAAAAATGGGAGAAAAGTATCATTTGATATCCATAAGCTCGTTTTAAGTGTCAAGACAGGATCTCAATAAGTATATAAGACATATGAAAGCATAAGAGTCATGTAAAAGTCGAACAATTCATTGCGACAATTCATCGAACACCTTGTGGGTGTAAAAAATAAAAGAGATTGTATAAAGCCCTTGTAAGAGATTCAAGCCAAAAATTTTCATCACCAAATCATACCAATCATCATACAATACAAAGATAACAACTAAGCTCATCATGATCATAAAATAATTTCATCAAGTAATATACAAGGCCATAAACTCGAGGTTCAACCCATTTGAGCAAAAGGAATAGAATTCTTACCATTCGATCGGTAAAGATGAGCGATGATGATGATAAACAAGCCATATAAGGTGTATGATATGAATTGAATTCATGAAAACAAATTTTGAGTGAAATTAGTGTGAATTTGGCAAAGGGGACGAAAAATGGCCAAAATGAGTGAAAATGACTAATCAAGAACAGAAGCGATTTTAAACCAAAAAATGGCTTAGGGCGACCGTCGTGGTTGAGGGCGACGGTCGGCGTTGAGGGCGACCGGTTGCCCTCAACCTCTTGACCATTGTTTTGCAAATTTTCCAAAATCCGAATTTTCAACCAAAAATCCGATTTTTCGCCCCTAAGTTTGAAAATCGTGCAAAATACAAACGTAAATTTCATTCAATATGCATTATGCCTAACCGAGCTCGTATCGACGCAAAAGTCTCGGAAGTTAGCGGTTTTGTGAAAATATCCGCTAATTGATCTTGAGATGGTACAAAAGATATCTCAATTTTTCGTTTTGAGACACAATCCCTTAGAAAATGATGTCGAATCTCAATATGTTTAGTACGATTTGTGATGAACCGGGTTTTGAGCAATATTTATAGCGGATATATTATCACAAAATATAGGAACATTTTCAAAAGAACATTTGTAATCCGCTAAGGTTTGTTTCATCCAAAGAAGTTGAGTACAACAAAAGGCGGCGGAAATATATTCGGCCGGCCGTTGAAAGTGAAACACAATTTTGTTTTTTGAGAACCAAGAAACTAGGCAATCGCTAAAAATTGACATGATCCAGGAAGTACTTTTCCGATCATCAATATTTCCCGCATAGTCCGAATCACTATAACCTTTAAGAGAAAAATTTTCATTCTTTGGATAAAATAAACCATATTGAATGGTGCCTTTCAAATATCGAAAAATCCTTTTAACGGCACTCATATGAGATTCTTTGGGATTGCTTTGAAAACGAGCACATAGGCATACGGCATGAAGAATGTCCGGTCTACTAGCGGTTAAATAAAGTAAACTACCAATCATACCTCGATACTTGGATTCATCAACCGACTTGCCTTTTTCATCTTTGTCAATTTTGACATTGGTTGCCATAGGAGTTGAAACGGTTCTTCCTTCTTCAATGCCGAACTTTTTCAAAAGTTCCTTTGTATATTTTGATTGTGAAATATAGATACCTTCTTGGCATTGCTTGATTTGTAGTCCAAGGAAGAAATTTAGCTCCCCCATCATGCTCATTTCAAATTCACCTTGATCAACTTAGAAAATTTCTTGCACAAAGATTCATTAGTAGCACCAAAGATAATATCATCAACATAAATTTGCACAAGTAAACAATCTTGCCCTTTTTCAAAAACAAAGAGTGTAGTATCAACTTTACCTCTTGTAAAACCATTTTGCAAAAGAAAAGAGCTAAGTCTATCATACCATGCACGGGTGCTTGTTTCAAACCATACAAGGCTTTTTTAAGTTTATAAACATCATTAGGCCTAGAAAAATTTTCAAACCCGGAGGTTGTTTAACATAGACTTCTTCTTGAATAAGACCATTTAAGAAAGCGGATTTAACATCCATTTGGTAAAGCTTGAAATTTTTGAAACAAGAATAGGCAAGTAAAATGCGAATAGCTTCTAAACGTCTACGGGTGCAAATGTTTCATCATAATCAATACCTTCTTCTTGACAATATCCTTGAGCAACTAACCTTGCCTTATTTCGAACAATATTGCCTTGATCATCAAGTTTGTTAGGAATACCCATTTTGTACCAATAATTGTTTGAGATGGAGGACAAGGTACTAATTCCCATACATCATTTCTTTCAAATTGATTCAACTCCTCTTGCATTTCTAAGAACCAATCTTCATCCTCAATAGCTTTCTTAGCATTTTTAGGCTCTTTTTGAGATATAAGAGCTTTCTCGGCAAAATTTCTTGAGTCATTACTTTATCAAGGGGATCACCAATAATAAGATCTTTTGGGTGATCTCCTTAAATTTCAATGCTACGGGAAGATTCAAGTATCACCCTATCTTCTTGAGGAACATTTGAACTTGAAGGTTGATCATTTGAAGTAGAAGGATCATCATTTTGAGCATTACTTTGAACAATTTGTTCAACAATATCCTCTTCATCAAGTATCATCATTGGGTATCCTTTCAACACCCAAGGCTTCATTAAATTTGACATGAATAGATTCTTCAACAACCATGCTAGTCTTATTGTAAACCCGATATGCTTTGCTCTTGATTGAATACCCCATAAATATTCCTTCATCGGCCTTAGGATCAAGTTTATCCAATTGATCCTTAGTATTCAAGACAAAGCACTTACAACCAAATATTTTGAAATAACTAATATTTGGAGTTCTTCCTTTCCAAAGCTCATATGGAGTTTTATTCATTTTAGGACGAATATAAACTCGATTAATAACATAGCAAGCGGTACTTACGCTTCGGCCCAAAAATATTTTGGAAGTGAAAATTCATTGAGCATGGACCGACTCATTTCTTGAAGTGTCCGATTCTTCCTTTCGGCTACTCCATTTTGTTGAGGTGTCCTTGGAGCTGAAAAATTATGTGCATATCCTTGGTTTCACAAAAGACTCTAAATTCACCATCAAATTCTCCACCTCGATCACTTGAATAGACTTAATAGTATCTTCCTTTTCATTCTCAATAAGTCTACACAACTTAACAAACTCATTAACGGCATCGCTTTTATTTGCAAGAAAAAGTGCCCAAGTATATCTAGAGAAATCATCGACAATAACGAAGGTGTAATGTTTTCCACTTAGCTAGTACCAATATCCCCATACAAATCAAGGTGAAGCAATTGTAGGGGTTTGGTTGTGGAAATTTCATTTTTGGGCTTAAAACTACTCTTAACTAATTTGTTCTTTTGACAAGTGTCACATAAGCCAAGATTTTCAAAATTCAATTTGGGTAGTCCTTTTACATGTTGGTTTTTGTAAATATTTTTCAAATTCTTGTATCCAACATGTCCAAGTCGCCTATGCCATAAACTCGTTAAATCATTATTGGCGACAAGACAAGAAACATTTTGACTAACCAAATCACTAGTACAAATTTTGTAAAGATTGCCTTTTCTATTTGCTACACAAATAATATTACCATTTTTAAGAATGAGGCATTTTTCTTTATTAAAGGAAACATCATAATTTGAATCACAAAGTTGGCTAACACTTATCAAATTAAACTTAAGCCCTTCTACTAAAAGAACATTACTAAGAGAGAAAGAAGAGTTACCAATTTCTCCATTTCCAAGAATTTTTCCCTTGCCATTGCCGAACATGACCATACCCTCTTCTTGGAGCTTGATGTTGGTAAAAAGTTCTCTCCTTCCGGTCATATGGCGTGAACATCCGCTGTCCACGAGCCATTTCGAATCCTCCATGGTTGTTATAGCCCCTATTACCTACAAAAGCATTTCTTTTAGGTACCCTATAATTTTGGGGTCCATGGGGGTTAGTTTTGAGACCTTTGGGTCTCCAAACATAACTAGAGCTATTTCTCAATTTGCAATTATTAGCATAATGTCCAACTTTGCCACAATAAAAACAAGTAGGAGTATGAGAGCTATTAGCACGAATAAAAGTCGGACCTTGGTTATTTTTCTTAAAAACTTTTTGAAATGGTTTGTAACCAAGTCCTTGTTTTGAATGCTCACCTCTTTGTGCATCTAAAATTTTTGTAACCTTATCCGTGCTTAAATTAAAACGATGCACATCCTTTTTCAAATTGTCAATATCATTAGTGAACATTTGTTTCTCGGTTTCAAGAGTTTGAATTTGAGTAAGGGTAATAGCGTGAACATGATCAAGAGTCTCATAAGATGTAAATATTTTATCTTTTTCTATTTTAAGCTCTTTATGCTCCTTTTTCAAACTCTTGTATTTAACAATCAATTTTTGAAATTCATTTTCCAACTCATCAAAATCACATTGCAATTCATCAACTAAGGAGGAGGTAGAGGAGTTAGAACGTACCTCATTATTTTCATCGTCTATGGCCATAAGACCATGTTCGGTTTCACCTTCCTCGTCGGATGTCTCGAGTAATTCATCCCAAGTTTTGACGTCCGCATTTAGAGCCTTCTTTTTCGGAAAAGGCTTCTTTTTCTTTTGTTCCTCCTCATTGAGTTTTGGGCAATCGGCTATGAAATGCCCGGGTTTTCCGCACTTAAAGCAAGCATTATCTCTCGGTTTTCTTGCTTTATTTTTATTCACAAATTTTGCAAATTTTCGAACAAGTGCGGCAGTCTCCTCATCATCATCATCATTATCACAGTATGCATTATTAGAAGAAGAAGCAAGACTTTTAGGAATATTTTGCATACCCGATTGATTGATGGTTGGTTTGGTATTTTTCCTCTCCTTGAGATAGACTTCATAGATGAGGAGGTTCCCGATGAGCTCGTCAAACTTGAGTGTCTCAAGATTTTGTGCTTCCGTGATTGCCGTCACCTTTTCGGACCATGAGCCGGGAAGAGCATTCAATACCTTAGTCACCTTGTCTTCTTCGGAGATGACTTTACCGAGGGCAACAAGAGGATTGACAATGTTGTCAAGCCTTTCCACCATCTTGGAGATGCTTTCACCATCATACATGTTAAAGTTTTCAAAGTCTTTAACAATCATGGTCTTTCTAGCTTGCTTGACCTTCTTTGTCCCTTCATATATAGTCTCCAATTTTTCCCAAACCTCATGTGCCGACCTTATGCCTCGTATGCGATTGTACTCGGTGGCGGTAAGTGAGCAATGCAAAATATTTAAGGCCTTACCGTTTAGAGAGAAAGCCTTCTTTGTCATTTTCATCGAACTCCTTGAAAGGTTTAGGAGCCAAGGTGCCATCCTCCATTTTCTTGGTTGGTTGATCAACTCCTTCAATAACCACATTCCATATGTCAAACCCGCACCCTTGTAAAAAGCACTCCATACGGTCTTTCCAAAATGCGTAGTTGTTGGCGTCTAACAATGGTGGCTTGTTGGTGGAGGCGCCGGTGGTGAGATAAGCGTCATTCGTAGCCATGGATCTTTCCTCTTTACTCGAACGAGCTAGCCAAAGAGTTTGGCTTTGATACCACTTGTTAGTCAAGTGGCTACGATAATCTAGAGGGGGTGAATAGATTATCTCGGTTTTCAGATTTTTGCCCTCTTTTTGAATAATCAAACAAAGACGAGAAAGTAAATGCGGAAATAAAACAACACTCATTGATTTAAAGAGCTTCACCCCACCTAGGGACTACGTGCTCTACCACCCCAAAGATATCCAGGGATGGGTTTGAAAAGAAAAAAAGATTTTATTAATTTCCAAAATTAATACAACACCTTGAGGATTACCACAACCCTCTTACAACACCTTTAAGGAGATTACCACAATCTTCTTCACCACCACCTTTGAAGAGTACCACACTCTTCAAACACCTATCACCTAGATCACCCAGTGTATTCTTACCACAAGAATACTCACAAGGATGTCTTGTGTTGAATGATGACCAAAATCAAGATTACAACTCAATAAAGATTGATACAATATGAGTACAAGTGTAATCAAGAATTGAAAGCCTAGACCTCAAATGTGTTCAAGTGAAAGTGCTTAGGCTAATACAACAAGATATATGAAAGTGTTTGCTTGTTTGCTCTTTGCTTGTGTAATGTGTTGTATCTTGTTGCTTGAATGAAGCCTCTATTTATAGGAGAGGTCTTGGCTTGATTTCCAGGACATTGGCTCTCCTCGGGGAGTGATTTTTGCAAAAGAAACCATATAAAATCAAGATTATAGCTGTTAGAAATCAATCCCACAAATTAGGGAAAAGTCATCGAAAATGCAACGGATAGTTTCTTTGTCAAACAGGGGAGTTCGGCCGGTCGCGCGAGAGATAAGTTGAAAATGAAAACTCTGCGATTTTTTACGGGGGGCCGGTCGAAGGGGGTTCGGCCGGCCGCCTCTGCTTGACTTGGACCGGTTGGAGGAGATGAAAATATATACTGAGAGAAGTCAGTAACTCGGGGGGCTCCAGTGCACCGGTCGCCAGGGGGTCGGCCGGCCGCCCTACCGGTCGACCTCCGGGTCGGGCCTCCCCCATTTTCCCCCATTTTCCTTGATCCGTTTTCTGTTCCAAAACTCAACTCAGTACGGGTTGCCTATAGGGCGGCCAGGTCGAACTGAAACAAATGTGATGTCCAATTTTAAATCGAAAATAAACTCAAGAAATACTCAGAAAAATAGTAAAAACATTTTAGATCGATCGGAAGTATTGGGACAACATTTAGGGACATTGTTTTGGTATAAAAACCCATTTTAATAAAATCATCAAAATCATGATAAAAACATTTATCTAACACTTGGGTGCCACCCAGTGGGTGGATCCACCTTGATTTACACACATACACACACACACCCACATGGGTGTGTGTGGATTCAAGTGGATCCACCCACTGGTGGCACGCAGTGAAAGTAGTGGCATGGACACACACGTTATAAAATAGATACTTGTACGTGGACATTGCGCCCACTTAGAGAGATTTGTGGGGTAGATTCCAGATAAAGTCCACAAACACATCTCATAAACAGGTGATAGACAATATTAAGGGTGTCAATTTGGGTTGGGTCCGGATCCGCAGGTTCGTGTGTCAGAAATAGTCGACCCAGACTCGACCTGTTTAATTATTCGTGTCAGAGTCTTGAACCCAAATCCGACTTGTTTATTTCACAGGTAACTCGGACCCGACCTACTTAACTCGTCTAATAAAATTATTTTAATATACATTTAATAGTTTTAACTGAATAATTTTTTTTTTAGAATCAATCACTATCATACACTATACGATCAATAAAAAATATCACAATTCACAACATACAAAAAGAAATAACATAATTGCATAAATAACATTACATACTAATCATTTTTTAGGACAATATTCAAAAAGACATGCATAATAATAACAAATACATAATTAAAGATATTTTATCATTTGAGTTTTAAAGATATGTCTTGTTTGTTACTTTATCTTACAACTAATTATTTACTTAATTTTCTTTTAAATTCACAAACGGGTTAGACGGGTTTAAGCGGGTAGTAGGTTGACCCGGACCTACCTGTTTAATTGGCAGGTTATTCGGGTTTGACCCAATTTCGACCCGGACCTACAAAGCCTGGACTCATACCCATTAATTTCGTGTTAGGTTCGTGTCGGATTTGCGTGTCGGGTCCTAAATTGACACCCCTAAGATTAGACATCATTACATGTAGGAGTCACGACAAAAGGTGTCATCTGATTCATTTTTGACAATTTTTCGTCTTATGAACAAAGATGTTAGGCTATTAGTGCTTAATTATTGTTGAAATATGACGCTTGTGAGTTATTTCAAATTGATTAATTAAGGGGAACATAGTCTTGTTTATAAGTCAAGTGAGCTATCTCTTCTATCACCGATTGGTTTTGCGATGGAATTTCACTTGGTGGGTTTGAGATCTCCCTCATATTGGGTACGTTTCATAATGTGAATAGTACCAAGTCTCCCAAAATGGTATCAGAACAGATTCTATGGAGCATGGAGTTCATGATGTGGGTCGTACCAAGTCCCCCTAATTGCCCAATGGAGCATGTAGGATCATGTGATGATGATTAATGAATTACACTTGGTGGGCTTAGACTCTCCCCTCATACAAGTTTTTGTCTCTCTCATATTGAACACGCTTCATGCAGTGGCAGATTCATAATTTTGAAAATGGGGATATGATTGATATTTTAAAAAATTCATAAACATTGTTTTGGTAACATCATTGATTTTATTAGATTTATTTTTTAGGATATTATTATTTTTATATTTCGTAATGTATTTTATTCATTCACGTTGTTAAGTCAAATTTTTATTTTTTAATTATATTGTGGGGATTTGTTTTATATTATTTGATTTTTAATTATTTATATTAGGGGTACAAATTTAGTATTATTTTTATTTTCACTAAAACTCGTTGTTTGGATTTTTTATAAATTGGGGGTATACAATTGTACCCCCAAGTTTACATGTAGATCCACCAGTGGCTTCCTGTGAGACCGTATCAAGTCTCCTGAATTTAACAATTATGAACAAGTTGGAGGCCTTACATCAAGCTCATTTTCCATGTTTTTTGTTTTAAAAATATTTTTATTGGATTTTAGTGTAAGAATAAAATAATATTTAAATTAGTTATGTTTTTACGATAAATACGAAATGAAAATATGTTTATTTTGTACTTTCCGCATTAAAAGATATGAAAAAGTTAATAGATCTGAAATGAGTTTTTCTAGATGCACGAACAAATGGAATTTTAGTGAAAATTGAAATATATAAAAAATTTAAAATGAGTAAAATAAACGTATTTTTTTGAATTGTAAATGGAAAAACAAATAAAATATTCACTCCAAAAAATAATAATAATTAAAAAAAATTGGATAAAGGCCCAAAGCCACAACCTATGGTATTTGATAAGGGTCCCCAAAATGCAGTTGTCTACCTAATAATCTGAGTAAAGAGAATTGGGCAACATTAATCAAAATTGAATGGGCTGTGGTCCCGATTGGCGACCGTGGCGAGGTACAACCCTCCGAAGCTACAGGAATATGGTTGGGGTTGGAGACGTGTGACGCCACGATTGTCTCGCATGTCACCCTAACATTTGCCTTATGCCTTGTACACTATTACCACCTCTCATTTGCCTTGTCACAAAATACATATATATTACAGAACAAAATGTCACAATTATTATTAGATTTGACTTTTTTAAACAATATTAGGATTATACTAAAATGATTTTTTGGTATTATAATTAAGTTAGATTTAGGATATTAAGTCGTTGTATGGTTATGTTTTTAGTGAGAAATTTTCATTTCCAACAATATTATTGTTGAGAATTTGGTTTTGTACTATTCTTGGATGAATAATGAAAATGAGATTTTAGGGACTGGATAGTAGTCCATGTTGTTTGCGTGTTTGGTTTCCAGAAAAATGGACATAATATTTAAGTCGATGCGAGAATTGGATTCTCTATCCGCAAAACGAAATTATCCCATACAAAAGTGCTAACGGTTCTAGGCAATTGTATACAATGACTTTCAAGTTCGGTTTAGCAGTACTTGCAAAAGCCGAACTTACAGACTGTTGGATCGTGCCTTCTGATCAAGAGGCACAATCTGATGGTCCAGATCGCATCTCTTCCACAGGTGCACAACCTTTACTAAAGCGCCCAATGCGACTATGTACGATGTGTCGATGCTTTTTGAGCTAGCCAAAGGCTAGTCAAAATTGACTTGGTCCACTAGGGTGTACAATAAGGATTAAGGAGATCCACTTGATTACTCCTTATTAGTGGTGAAGCTCTATGTAAACTAGTCAAACATTTAATATGTTTCATATGTGGGATATGACTTTCCATATTCTCACCCTTTTATATTCCTTATATAAAAGACATTTAAGTGGCTAACTTTATGCATTAATTTTTCATTCACCCGAAATTGGTTTGGAGAACTTCAAAATGCTAATTTCATCTACCCCGCGGTGTAAATTACGATTACATCATTTATTTTCTGAAATAAATAAATGATTCCACTTAAATAATTGGTCAAACATGGATCAAAATTCATTTATTAAAAACCAATTTTCAATAATCCAGTGGTTAAAGACTCTCATACTCAGGCCATATGTTGGGGTTTGATTTGCACCAATCCCTCTCCTCCCAGAATTTATACTAAAAGACTAAAAATGAGATTTTGTGTGTGTTTGCAAATGAGAATATATGTAGTCGAATAGTTGGAAAAAATTATTAAGGAAAGTATATGTAGGGATGGTAATGGGTTCGGGTAAGACCCATACCCAAACCAGACCCGCCTCATTCGGGGCGGGTATGGGTCCAATAAACGTCTGTGGAATGGGTAACGAATATTATTTATTAGACTTGGGCGGTATGGGTACTTGGGGAAGTATGGCAGGACCCGACCCATATAATTTTTATTTATTTTATTTTATATATAGAATGAATATATTGAATTATTGTTGTTCAAGAACTCTTGATTTATATATATTGGTGTTTATTTCATAACTAGAACAACACCCGTGTGATACACAGATTTATCAAAAAATAAAATTTGTGTTGCAAATTCTGATAGTTGTAAGAGATTCAAAATACTAATTAAAAATACTAAAAAAGAAATTCAAAATTTATAAGAGTATCATACAATCGTTCATTTCAAATTCTAAAAAACTTATTTGTAAATTAACTACATTATTTGTTCTATTTGAAAGTGTAACATTGATGGCTCGGAAGCTACTCCTAAAAACGGCCTAGGCAAGTGCACCTATCGTTTTATAGTATAGATTATTGAATACCGAGTGTCATTCCCACGAGGATTGTAAGTACTAATAATTGCCGTCTTTTTGTTATTTAATCTAATAATTTTCTGAGTTTTTGTTTGATGAAAAAGGAAAACAAATTATAAATTGTAAAAATGAAGGAAGATTTGTAAAATAAGAAATCAAGAGATAGAAATGTGTTTGAATGTAAATCCCTCTAGAATGTTTTTGTGATTTGACAAGTTAAAAATACAACTGTAAGCTCTTAAGCAAAAATCAACCTCTTTTAATAAAATCTCATGTCTTGTGGACCGTAGAAATTCCCAATTTAAGTTAAACCCTTTCTCAAGGCGAAAAACTTCTAATCTCAAGTTGATTAACTGAAATCTCTTTCTAGTTAAAACCCCCAAGACATCATTATAACGATTTGTGAATTTCCATATTAGGTTTGACCCTAATCCAGAAGATTTATGTCGTCCTATATCTAGGATTGCATGCAACTCTTTTCACTTATATATGTTCTATTTCACCATGAATCTCTCGATTTCCCGGATGAAAAATAAACTTCAAATCAATATTGCGCATATATCAATTTGAATGAACGAATCATAATATAAGTGAATCACACAAAATATGAAGATTTTATTAAAAACATACACACCTTAATCACAAATCCATTCTAGAGTTCATTACATTCAAACACTAGGAGTTTAGCTACACATGATTTTGACCAAAGAATAAATTACACAAGAAGATTTAAGTATTGTAGACATGGTGTACTTATCTTTCTCAAAATCTCAATTGACTTCTTTCTTGATTGATGATGTTGCTCCAAGCCTTCTTCTCCAATATTGTTACAAGCTTACTCCTCCAAAACCTCTTGATCTCCAATGTCTAATGAATTTAATGAATCTATGAATCTAATGAATTCAATGTATCTTGAATTAATGAATATTTCCTGAGTATCTAATGAATGCTTCTCCCAACTTCAACACTTGACTTTTATAGGCAATATTTTTGTACAATAATACATTGATAGTACTGTCTTTTGTTAAACAATTAGCCCCACTTTCATTGTTGGTTGGTGAATTCTTGTATTCAAGTGATGATGGAGGGAACATGGAGACATGTTTAAGCAAAATAGGGTGTTAAAAGTGTACAAAAGTGGTCAAAAGGGATTGGTTGGTGAGTTTTCCCTAAATTCCGCATAGAAAGGTGTGCGAAAGTACCCCTTGACACAAGCTGTTTTAGGCGCCACGACCAGGCCATGCTTTGCTGCGGGAGTTGAGAAATGGCCAGGACACGGCCGTGTTGTGTGACACGACCTGGCCGTGTCAGACTCTGTTTTGTGCGAGTTTTCTCCTCTTTTGATTCCCTTCAACGTGGCCGTGTTTGTTGGGATTTGGTCCAGCATCCTGCCTGCAATGGGCTTTAAAAGAGGCGCGGCGCGCCCGCGATTCGAACTCGTGAGTATTTGGATTGCATAGTTAAAGGATAGCTTAAAGGATATGATTTGGACTACCTATACCTGCGGATGCATCTTCTTTTCGGTGCCCATTACATAGAAACTACGAGGTTAAGCGTCTTGGCCGGAGTAGACATGGGATGGGTGACCCCCTGGGAAGTTTTCCGAGTGCGCGTGAGTGAGGACAAAACGCGCTAGAAAAGACTCGTGTTGGTTTGTGGGGATATCGTCCCAATCCGAGTAGCGCAGAGGTCCAACAAGCGGTATCGGAAGCGGTCACGAGTTCGAATTCCCTTGGAAGACGTTGGAGTGGAGGTTGCCGGGAGCGGTGTGGGCGAGATCTTGGCGCTTGTGATAAATTTGACTGGGCGAAGGTGTAGGTTCTTTGGGTGGCGAATCCGAGAGGCTTGCGCGTGACGGCGACGCTGGCGAAGAAGTTGGCGTTAGAAGCGAGAAAGTTTGGCGGCGGCGGAGGTTGCCAAGCATTGGAGCGAGATCTTGGCAGTCTTTGGGGGGGATTGTTGGGATTTGGTCCAGATCCTCCTGCAATGGGCTTTAAAAGAGCGCGGCGCGCCCGCGATTCGAACTCGTGTTTGGATTGCATAGTTAAAAGATAGCTTAAAGGATATGATTTGGACTACCTATACCAACGGATCATCTTCTTTTCCGGTGCCCATTACATAGAAACTCGAGGTTAAGCGTCTTGGCCGGAGTAGACATGGGATGGGTGACCCCCGGGAAGTTTTCCGGTGCGCGTGAGTGAGGACAAAACGCGCTAGAAAAAGACTCGTGTTGGTTTGTGGGGACGATCGTCAATCCGAGTAAGCGCTAGAGGTCCAACAGTGTTCGGCGACACGGTTAGGCCGTTTTGGACCCTTTTTCCATTTTTTCTTCAATTTATTTCCTTCTTTTTGAGCATGGCCATGTTACTTGACACCCCCAAGTCATGTTGAGTGATTTTCTTGCCTTTTTTTGTACTTAATGTCGGCTCCAAATTGCTCCACCTATAATGTTAAACACATCCCGTGATAAAATGCTACAAAAATACTCGAGAAACTATGATTTTTCTAACAAAACAATTAAAAACTATTGAATTAATAGCACAAAATATGTACGAAATGGCACTTATCAAACATCCTCGTCACAACAACGATTTTTCAAGCCGTATTAGTTTTAAATGGTTGAAATAGTACAATTTCAATCTTTGAATATTTTCTGGAAAGGGGAAAAATTTCTATAAAATTATTTATTTGTGCTAATTTCAAATACTTGGCCGTAGTTTGCTTTTGCACAAAAGATAATAAATTAATTATGGTAAAAATAATGAATCACTGACATGCTTAAAAAAATATTTGATATAATTGTTATACCCCCGTAAATGATTTAATCACAATTAGAAGTATAGTAAGTATTAGAGATAATAATTGAAATTCTATCCTTGTTTTTTGTATCATAATAATATTTAAATCATAATTTGAAAGAATTTAAAGGGGTGAATTCTGAAGTTGCAGTGAGTGTTGTGCGAAGTGTTGCCAACACCTCAAATAACACAGCGGAAGACTTTATGTCTAAAACATAATGCACATTAATATGATGAAAGACTGAATATAGCAAGATGAAAATGAACACAATGTTTTGGTTTTTGCACAAGTATATAAAAATATACTTGTGCGGTTTTAGGCCAAAAATTCACTAAGTGAAATGTCTACAAAATACAAAGTAAAAAACAAGACAAAAGCTCCTTTTGATCTTGCTCAGAAAATTACATTCATGTAAATGAGAGATTCCTCGATTCAATCTATATAGCTCTCACTACAAAGAAAGGCACTCTCGAAAATCACAAGAAAAACAAGTTAAGGAAGGTGTTGCCAAGTGTGACGTCACACTTCGAACACACTTGACACCTTCCAACAAACCGAATTGGGTGACTCTTTTTATGTCCTTAAGCTCTCAACAATGGCTCTCCGTTTTCCGGCCTTTGGTCGAAACTTTATATACAAGTAGAAGACATCCTTCCACCTGTAAAACACATCCAACAAAGTAGCACTAAACCAACAAATGTTAATGGATTAGTAGGTTAGCACATGGATAATATGTTAGCACATGGGTTAGTGGAATGTACAAGATAAAGAGATAAACATGTTATGGGTTAGAACATGGGATATGGGTTAGTGGAATGTACAAGATAAAGAGAGAAAACAAGAGTTAGAGTTTAGAACATGGGATATGGGTTAGTTGAATTAATAAATTGTTAAGTGGAAGCATGGTCATAAAGGCAAAAAAATAAATATGGTTGAAATATAAAATTTCAACACCAACAATCTCCCACTTTTTTGCCTTTCTGGACAAAACCTGCACAAGAACAATATTATCCCAACAAACCATATACCACAATAAATAAAATAAACTCCCCCTAAAACTAACAACAAGAAGTCTAATAACCTAATTATATACAGACCATCATCTCCTTCTCAACAACCCAAATTCCTTCAGTGTTGCCAAAAATGTTGTCAACACCTGTCAACATCTTCTACAACACCTTGGTGTTGCGGCGATGTTGCCAACACAAGCTGCAACATCTTCAGTGCCACATTCTTCACCAAGTGTTCATGCTCGATTTTCACAAATCTGTTTTGTGCTTATTCTTCTCCCCCTTTTTGTGCAGAAAGGAACACATATCTCCCCCTCAAAAAATACTTCAGTTCAACATTATGAACAAAAATAACACAATAAAAGGAAGAAGAAACAAATGAAACAGTAGTTTAGAAAATCATAGAGTACATAAAGAAGGAAACTTGAAGAAGATGAAAGTTTTTTTTTTTTTTGAAGAATTTTTTTTTTAAGAAAAAATGAACGATACTCAAACTATCTGAAAATATATTTTGATGTGAAAAACACTTGATGGACTTATGAAATTTACGGCAATATGTTAACCATATAAAACAGCCACTAAGTGCCGTAAATATCTCAGATTTCCAGATCTTAACTCCCCCATTTTTCAAAGCGACAATAAAAACCGATTATATAGGAAAATGAGTAAGAAAGAGTAATCGCCACATATTTCCTCTCGAAAATCAAATTAGAAATATACTCACTATTTATGCATGTCCTAATTATGCCTAAAAATATGCAAAAATCTGAAAATAAAACGGAAAAAACTGCAAGCACACACAAAAAAATGAAAAAAAATATCATAAGGTGTTCATAGAAGGTGCGGTCACACCTGGCTAAACACTTTTCAGATTTCATCAAATTCGAAAATTCATGGCCATACTCAGATTTATGAGGAATTTTCCTTGCAAAAATTCATACAATCTCAGTTTTTTTTATTTGTATTTTTTTTGTGAAGACATTCGAAACTTCTACTAGGTTTCAATTCCGGAATTTTTCATCGGAAACTCCTAGAGTGTTGTTGCATACTCATATTTAAGTCGCCGTTTTACGTAAAAGACAAACATGGGGCACATGAATGCTTCTAGTTACTAAACAACATCAAAAAGCGGAGTATAGTCTCGATTTGTCTTTTTTTTTGTACATGAAAGAAGGCTCTTATCTACTTTGTCATTGTTTCATATGGATACTCAAGTGAAAGATTATCCAACTACTCCAATGACTTACAACAGAGGAGCCATAAATGAATGTACAAAAAGAAAGCAAGAATTATGTGCAAGTATTTCACGTAATTTCAATCTGATTTTTGGTCATAAAAATAATTTTGAATCCAAATGAAAAAGTTTCACAGATGGCACACATAATATGAAAACTTTGAAGATATTATGCAAAAAAATAAAAAATGCAAGATGCCTAAAAAATCCTAAAAATGCAAAATAGGAACAGGTGTTGCAAAAAGTGTCGTATCCGAGACAACACACATGATCAAATCACACATAGATGAAGAGATTTCCGAAAATAGGAAAATCTCTCAAAATCCAATGATTTAGTGCGAATATCTGCTAATTGATTTTCAGTGGCAACATGATCAATGCGAATCAAATCTTTTTCAACCAAATCCTGTATAAAATGATGTTGAATATCAATGGTTTTAGTATGGGAGTGTTGAACTAGATTTCTAGAGATATGTATTACACTTAAGTGTTTGTCACAATACATGATCAATATATCACTAGAAATACCATAATCATCAAGAAGATTTCGCATCCATAATAGCCGCTTATAAAAAGAATCAACAGTCATAAACACACTTTCGACACTGTAACATGACGCCAAATAAATATAGCCACCAAAAATACTTTTCTTATCATCGAAGTCCCCTACACAATCAGAACTACAAACCATAACATTAAGGAGACTAATAATAAGTAAAAGTAAACTTTCAATCATGTTTCTGTATAAACTATGAGCAATACATTCAACATCACAAGACTTGCACAACTCATTCAAGTTATTGATCCAATATTCATCTTCAAGAAATCCATTCACATTTTCAGGTTTAATAGATGAGATGAAACAGATAGATATCACCATGATGCACATAGAAGAGAAGTAAGAAAGTCTGACCTTATCCCGGGATTTGATTCTCTCTTTTCTTCTAGTTGTAATGCTATTAATTACCTCACTAAACACCTGAGATGAAGGAATGTCTTTATGAATTCAAAATTGAATTGTTCCTTGGGCTTGGGAGCTTTATTGTTGAATGGAGTTTTGGTGTTGTTGCCCTTGTTTATTTCCTCAATAAGGTGATGCATTGTAGTGTTGGCATCACTTTGGGCGTCACCATGTATCTCACCAGCTTGTGATTGAAAAGCCAAGATTTTCTCTTTATTGCATGTCTGATGCTCCATTTGTTGAGCTAAATGACTCGAATAGTTGCAGGATATCGATAAGCTCATTGAGTCGGGGAGAGTCGGTAAAAAACTTGCTTCAAGTCTTTTTGTTATGTAAATTCGAACACCGCAAAAAACACACGGATCACACTTAGTAGCGTCAGTGTAGGCTCTTGATGCCAATTGAAAGAATTTAAGGGTGAATTCGAAGTTGCGGTGAGTGTTGTGCGAAGTGTTGCCAACACCTCGGATAACACAAATGGGAAGACTTTATGTCTAAAATATAATGCACGTTAATATGATGAAAGAATGAATATAGCAAGATGAAAATGAACACAATGTTTTGGTTTTTGCACAAGTATATAAAAATATACTTGTGCGGTAGCACTTTTAGGCCAAAAATTCACTAAGTGAAATGTGTACAAAATACAAAGTAAAAAACAAGACAAAAGCTCCCTTTTGATCTTGCTCCGAAAATTACATTCATTGTAAATGAGAGATTCTCAGATTCAATCTATATAGCTCTCACTACAAAAGAAAGGCACTCTCGAAAATCACAAGAAAAACAAGTTACGAGGAAGGTGTTGCCAAGTGTGACGTCACACTTCAACACACTTGACACCTTCCAAAGAACCGAAATTGGTCGACTCTTTTTATTTCCTTAAGCTCTCAACAATGGCTCTCCGTTTTCCAGCCTTTGGTCACTTATATACAAGTAGAAGACATCCTTCCACCTGTAAAACACATCCAACAAAGTAGCACTAAACCAACAAATGTTAATGGATTAGTAGGTTAGCACATGGATAATATGTTAGCACATGGGTTAGTGGAATGTACAAGATAAAGAGATAAACATGTTATGGGTTAGAACATGGGATATGAGTTAGTGGAATGTACAAGATAAAGAGAGAAAACAAGAGTTAGAGTTTAGAACATGGGATGTGGGTTAGTTGAATTAATAAATTGTTAAGTGGAAGCATGATCATAAAGGCAAAAAATAAATATGGTTGAAATATAAAATTTTAACACCAACATAATTAATTTGCAAACTCAAAAATAATTTCCTAATTTTATATCCTTGATATTTGGGATTATTTAATTTGCTGAATAAATGTTTGATTGGATTTTAATAGTTATACACGAAAATAAGAAATTTAATTATTAAGTTGATGATAAATTGATAGTAAATTGATATAGCAAATCAATTTATAATTGGAAGAATAAGGTGGTGACATGGTTTGCCACGTGACTATATATGAAGGTGACACATGGATTTGGAAGAAGAAGGTGTTGACATGTGTACCAAATTGCTCAGGTAAAGACATGTGACAGCTTGTTTTTTTTTTAGTATATAGGGTGATTCATATAATATCTACAAAATTATATAATAAAATAAATTTTGAGTGCACTATTTTGAGTAAAAATCGTACAAATTTGGCTAAATATATGAAGTTGGCGGTCTAATGAGCCTAACGAGTCTTACCAGCAAGACATATATATGGGTCAGGTCGGTATGGGTCTAAGATGAGGCGGGACGGGTATGTGTATTGCATTTTCTTAACGGGTCGAGTCTCAAACCCGGACGAACCCGACCCAGACTCGACCCGACCCATTGACATCCCTAAATATATGAGAATGATGACGATAAATTTACATTTGTTTGCGAATTTTATATTATCACCTACAAAAGTTTGTGTCGATGATAATTTATAGCTGGTGGAGTCCAGTTTGAATATTCAATTTCGATGTAATAATTTATCATGATGATTTAAGGAATGGCGGGTTCCATTAAAATGATGTGGCTTGAAAATCATATATATTAGTTAGATGAAATTGATAGTGGCGAGGTTATGCCGAATATTTAGGTGAAATATGATATTTTATCAAGAAGATTAGACGCATTGGGTTCCATCTAAATAATATAGTTAAAAAAACTAAATATTAATAAATATAATTGATAGTGGCATTTCTAACCGATATATATGAAATGAAATAATAGGAAGAATGATTAATAAGTTATACAAAACTGAAAATTTGAATTATAAGTTTGATGTGTTGTTTTTGTGGGAAAATGAGAAAATAAATGAACAATTTTACGCAAAAAAAATAGGTAAAAAGTATGATTCCAAATTTTAGAATAATGGAAAAGAAAAAATTAAATTTTGGTTGTTTGAATTTGCAACGCTATGAGGTGGCACTAGATAAAAACTCCCAAGCTAAAGGTGTTTTTTTAGTGAAAGAAATAATTTGATGTGATGGATACGAAATCATGCATTTTGATTTTTTGTTGGGATTAGTGATGCAACCAAATTTTTTTCTTTCAAAATTAGCGTATTAAATTTAACTCACAATAATTTCAAGATAAAAACTCCCAAGCTAAAGGTGTTTTTCTAGTGAAATAAATAATTTGATGTGATGGATACAAAATCATGCATTTGATTTTTTGTTGGGATTAGTGATGCAAACGATCATAGCGTATTAAATTTAACTCACAATAATTTCACATAATAATAACTATTTTTTTTTCAAAATCATAGCGTATTAAATTAAACTCAAAATAATTACACAATAATAATCATTTTTTTTCAAAATCATAGCGTATTAAATTAAACTCACAATAATTACATATAATAATGGTGTCCACTGACTATATCCTTTTTGGTAACAAAAGTTAAACCAAAAGAGACGAGAGGATGAATCTAACCCGAACACATTTAAAATGATAAATGTAGCCAACAAATGACAACTCTTCCATGGAGAGACTCCAAACTCCACACATGGATACTATTACTCCCACAAGGGGAGACAAAACGAACAATAATTTAAAGTAAAAAAGAAACTGAAATTGATAAAAAGTAAAAGGAAAAGACACATCATCCTCTTTCCATCTGTGTTGACGTCACGACACTGCCACTTCGCCAATACCAAAACCGTCATTGTAACACATCAAAAGATTCCTCCACCACTGACACCCCCTTGCCAACCGGAACACCACTTCAAATCTGCCACTGAATCACCCGAACACAACTCATCCGTGGAAGCCATTTTCATGTGACTAGTTCAAGTATAAATGATGTGATTTTTTTGTCAACTTATTTCATTTGATATTTAATTTGATGTTTTGACATGGACAAATTAAATGATTATCTATATATATATAATAAGAGACTATTCTATGAATAGTAACTCAATTTTTTCCCGCCCATTTTTCAGTTTCTAAAAACGATTTTTTTTTATTTTTTAATTATTTAATTCATGGATTTTCGGATATAATATCAGTAAAATAAATATAGAATCTGGCCACTAATATCTCCTTAATTTTTGGTATGGCAATGTACGTATAATTAATTTACTTGCTGAGCACATTATAATAATTAATTCAACTTTCCAAAAATTAACATAATCCTCGCAAGCAGATATTCTATATATGTACATTATATATTCTATTAGTGCAGCAATATATACTGTATCACTAAATGTCATGTCCATATTATTTCTATATAAAATTTCAATTTGTTAATCAAAATTGTTTTCAATTCTTTCCATATATATATATATATATATATATATATATATTCCGCACCTCACGTTTCTGTAGAAAATAATTCATCAATTAAATTGGAATATAAAATCACTATATAAAAAGTAACATAGAATTAAAATTGTATATATGTATTTACCGTGAATATCTTGCACCTAATATATTGAATATTACAAAATTATTAATGAAATCTGTAAAATCTATACTGAGTAACTAATCTATATATACAGAACAATGAATTTTGTCTAAAATACAAATTATATATTTCCTTTTTAGGATATCAACGGACACTATAAATACATCAACACATTGATCAGTTTACATTGTCATCAACAAGATAACAATGCAGCAGCTGGAAAGATCGACTCTACTGGGCATCAAACGAACAAGAGAAGAACATATTGGAGATGGTATAATTTTCCTTTAAATTTATTGTTAAAAAAAAGCATGTTCACCTATATGTGTAGTGTTCTCACCTTATGCAGGGATATCCATGCTTTTTGTATTGTATATTTTTCGCATTACCTGCCACATAAAGAAAAGGTATTAGTACATAAATATAATTAACTGTGTAAATATTATTTATTTAATTCATTCACTTGTAATATATGGATTGTTTATTTATTCACTTATCATATCATATTAAGTCATTTACAAAACATTAATTAGATAGTTATATGGATTGTAAACAAAAAACATGGATAGAGAACTATTGTTAGTAACAGAATACTTATATATGTAATTTTGTTTAGCAGATTGTTTTCGAACATGAAATAATAAATTATTAATTGGGAATTCAAGAAAGAAAACATTATTATTTTGTGAGTGTTATTTTGTTTGTTCATGAATGGTTATTGTGAATGGTTACCTTCCCACAAATTACTTGAATAAAATTATCCATTTACCTGCAAAATGCAAGAAACAAATAAATACTAAATATCCCCATTAAAAATAAATAATAATAAATTTAAACTTTAAATAATTACATATGTAATTTCAGATATAGATGTATCAATCTTTTTTCGACAGGTATATGTAACAATGGTTTTCAGTTAACTAAGTGTGTGAACGAAATACCATGACCAAATACAAAAAACAACAACAAACTAAGCCTTAATTCCACTCGTGGGTAAATTTATACACGGATCATATCATACCATAAAATACCATGACCAAATGCATCCAAAATATCAAAATCCACATCTTAAATGATTAGTACATCTAATAGTTTATATTTAATTAAAAAAATAATAATTGAAAGACAAATTATGTGAACTTATCCGCTCTAACTTTTATTCAGATTATAATTTGGAGCCAAACCTGATATAGGACTACAACCCAATCTAAAAATATTAGGAACTCCAAAATATAAGATTTAATTACAAGAAAATTTATAATTGAAGAACAATACATATCAACTTATCTGTTCAAATTTTTATTCCAGGTTAATATAGATGATCATAACCTCAAATATTTACAAAGTATTATTCTTTTTCTTTCTGCTAGATTAAACAGCTAAAAACCAACTAAAACGCTAAATCAATAAACATAATGTTTCTTAAAAGTAGTAAAACTATATATAAAATAAGAGTTGATCACATTTAATTCATTTCTTATACCAAAGAGTGTTTATCACAGACCAACTTCAAAAATAACACTTATAATGGAAGCATTTGAAAACCCCAACTTTTACATTTCCAAAGATAAATAAAGGTTACAGTAAAAAATAAAAAAATAGCACAGTAAATTTCATTAATCTGCTCTGGATATAAATACAATAAAACTTATCATGCAATTTTGAGATTTTCACGTCTAATAAATCAGATTTGATAAAAATGTGAAATCAAGTTCACAAATGGTTCTTAAACCCAAAAAAATATTAAAAAAAATATTGGAAAATCGTTCTTTACAGATATGAGGAACCTTGCATCAGATAACCTATCTATGCTTAGATCTGAAAATTCTATACTTGAATAATCGATCTACAAACGTTAAAAAAAAATACATGCGTTAAAAAATTGATAAATAAAAATACAAAATGAAATAATTAAAAAAATATTTTCTTGCCTGTGTAAATAGATGTCGTTATTTCCCCGACGTCCAGAGATTTTTGGATATCAAAAACAATCTACATGAATATTTATTTTTTCATTAACAATGTTATAGTTATTCACATAAATAAAAAAAATAGATAAATAAAAGAGGCGAAAAAATTACCCGAATGGAGTGCAACCCTAGCATTATTTCTGGTACAACATCAAAAAATGTTTGCATATTTTCATTTATGCCAAAATAAAACATGTACTTTTCTTTGAAATTTTCGGAATTCAAACAAAATGTGTTAAATAATTTACAAAAACAAATAACGAAGCAGGGATGTAGATCAAAAGTTAAAAAAACATTTTTAAAACTTTGTTCGGAAAAAAGCAACAGAAGACATCAGCGCAAAAATGAAATGAGGGTTCGTCAAACCCTATATTCAGAACTTTTTTCAGCTTTTTGACAGCAATAAAATGAAAAACTACAGTAAATCATCTTGCAAAACTGAAATCAAATCATAAAAACATAAAATGAAGCAACGATTTAGATCAAAATTAAAAAAGCATTTTCAAACTTTGAAGATAGCGAAAGAAACAAGTTAGCGGCGCAAGAGTGTTAGAAAACCCTAAGTGAATTTACCCAGGTTCTATTTTGTTTCTGAAAAAAGGATTTGATCTGGTCTTTTAATTTTGGACACGTGTCTCAATCTTCTTGAACAAGGTATAGTGTATGTGTAATAGACACATGTTGTGGGCCAAGATGTTAGTTGGGCTCATATAAAACAAAAATGATTATGTTTGGATTTTTTAGTTGGATTTTGTGTTTTGACAAGCCCAAATAGAAAATCTTTGGATATTTATGTAATTGGGCTTCGGGAATAATAATTTTGCACTTTTTACTACTTGGTTTTTATTTATTACATGGACTTAACAAATTTACATATTAAACTTTTATATAAATTTTAGCGTATCTAATTCTGAAATTTTAAAAATAAATGTTATATTAAATAATTTTATAACTAAATTTATCGAATGCCAAGACATAGACTAAATATATTAAACAAACAATATTAGTTTGTGGTGACAATACATCAAACAACAAACATACAACTAATGTTGTATACAAAGAAGTATTTCAAAATTTTTAAATTTATTTTGTACTTTTGTAACTTGATTTGTTTTAAGATTTATTTTTTTGTATTTCTTATTTAGATTAGATATCTTATTGAAATTTATTTTAAATTGCAACATTGCACCGCTAACACACATCCCGTGCATCACACGGGCAAAAAACTAGTTACATCTAATACGGTTTACCAAAAAAAGCAAATTTACAAAGAACTTACCAATGAATTAAGCATACTCAAAATAATCACAATTTAAAAAGTCATTATCAAAATATAGCATGGACGTAGAATATAACACTTCTATATATACACACACATTTAAGGTGAGTAATAGGTAAAGTATATATCTATTCAATGTCACATCAGTTTAATTAATTAAAGATAACCTCAAACTTAGTCCAATTCCTTTAAAAGAAAAACTATATAAATTTAGTTCGAATTTGATGGCTCAAAAGCTACCTTTAAAACCGTAGGCAAGTGCACCTATCGTTTTATAGTATAGATTATTGAGTACCGAGTGTCATTCCCACGAGGATTGTAAGTACTAATAATTACCGTCTTTTTGTTATTTAATCTAACAATTTTCAGAGTTTTTGTTTGATGAAAAAGGAAAACAAATTATAAATTGTAAAAATGAAGGAAGATTTGTAAAATAAGAAATCAAGAGATAGAAATGTGTTTGAATGTAAATCCCTCTAGAATGTTTTTGTGATTTGACAAGTTAAAAATACAACCGTAAGCCCTTAAGCAAAAACCAACCTCTTTTAATAAAATCTCATGTCTTGTGGACCGTAGAAATTCCCAATTTAAGTTAAACCCTTTCTCAAGGCGAAAAACTTCTAATCTCAAGTTGATTAACTGAAATCTCTTTCTAGTTAAAACCCCAAGACAACATTATAACGATTTGTGAATTCCCATATTAGGTTTGACCCTAATCCAGAAGATTTATGTCGTCCTATATCTAGGATTGCATGCAACTCTTTTCACTTATATAGGTTCTATTTCACCATGAATCTCTCGATTTCCCGGATGAAAAATAAACTTCAAATCAATATTGCGCATATATCAATTCGAATGAACGAAGCATAATATAAGTGAATCACACAAAATATGAAGATTTTATTAAAAACATACACACCTTAATCACAAATCCATTCTAGAGTTCATTACATTCAAACACTAGGAGTTTTAGCTACACATGCTTTTGACACAAGAATAAATTACACAGAAGATGTAAACATTGTAGTCATGGTGTACTTATCTTTATCAAAATCTCAATTGACTTGATGATGTTGCTCCAAGCCTTCTTCCCCAATGTTGCCTCAAGCTTACTCCTCCAAGACCTCTTGATCCCAATTCTACTTAATGAAATGAATACAATGAATATTTTTAAGTATCTAATGAATGACTCTCCCAACTTCAACCCTGGCTTTTATATGCAACCAATACATTGATAGTACTCTCTTTTATTAAACAATCACCCCTATTTTCCTTGTTGGTTGGTGAATTCTTGTATTCAAGTGATGAGGAGGGGACATGGAGACATGTTTCGACAAAATAGGGAGTTAAAAATGTACAAAAGTGGCCAAAATGGATTGGTTGGTGAGTTTTCCCAAATTCCGCAAAGAAAAGTGGAAGAAAGTGGCCCGACACGGCCATGTTGCAAAGACGGCCCACAAAAAAGCGAAAATAGGCGACACGGCGGTTGTTTTGTTACGACACGGCCGTGTTGTCTGACTGGCCAGGCCGTGTTCGGGCTTTTTACGCAAAAATTTCGAGTTTTTAGCTCCCGTGAACACGGCCGTGTTGCCGACACCCCCGCCCGTGTTGGACAAAAAGGCCCGAAATGACGTGTTTGGCTTGGAATTTCGAGCGTTTTTGCATCCTTAAACTCCCCGGTATGTTTTGACATGAATCCATGGTCCGAAATTCACCGAAATTAGCCCCAAATGGTCAATTTACATCAATAAAAGCACATCGGAGTAATATGAACTATATACAATCAAAAATTTACAAAACTATCAATAAAATAACTCGAATTCTACTCAAATATACACATAAAACGTGCATAAAAAGACCCTTATCAAACCACCTCCAACTTTGAACTTTGCTTGTCCTCAAGCAAAACATTATATCAAAAAGAGGGATTCAATAAATCACAACATACAAAGATGATTTTTTTTTTCAACATTTTGAACATAAGTAGTCAAGTTCTTGGCCTTCTCAACCCGAATTAACCATTAAGTAAAAACATAGTTTTGTAAAACGATCGACTGTCAAGAAAGACTGTAATATCGACAGGCATTATTCAGACTTGAAATCATCACTCCACAAATATTGATAGTTATGAACAACTTCAATTAATAACGCCATGAAAATACAAGAATTCAATAGATCATTGTAGTTAGCTTACTAGTCATATAACCAAGCTTCTTGAACTTTATTGGAATGAGAAGTCAAGGAGTACTCATTCTCCTCTTTTTTTTTTCTTTTTTTTTTCGTTCCTTTTTTTTTTAGGACCTTTCGAAGCATGCTTCCACTAGGTTTAAATTTTGAATTTCTGTTCAAACCGTCCTAGGGTGGTTTCCCATACTCATATTTGTGTCGCCGTTTTACGTAAAAGGCAAACATGGGGCTCATGAATGCTCCTAGTTACTAAGCAACAACAAATAGAGGAGTATAACCTCGATTGGTCCATTTTTTTTTTCTTTTTTTTTTTTTTTTTCATTTTTCATTTTTCGCTTTCTCTTTTTTTTTTTTATTCGCCAGCTTGGTTTAACAACTAGTTAACCACTACTAAATCACGAGTTCTCAGACGTTCATAGTGCTAGGTATCGTCGTATATGCATTAACACATCAAGTATTTATGGTGTTGGAAATCTCGTCAAAATTTAGCCCTCATCCACGTCAATCTATCCTAGACAATCAATTGCTTCACACTGAAAGCACAAATTAACAAGTTAATATAGGTATAACTGGGCCAAGTTATTGACTAGCAAATACTCAATTTGTTAAAAAAAAATCACATCTCTTGAAAACAAACACACAAGCATTCCGAAAATGTTATTGTACCCACCTCCAACTTTAAGATTCACATTGTCCTCAATGTGAAAGAAAGAAATGGACAAACACACACAAAACACTAAAAAAAAAACAAAGAAATTAGAATGTATAAAAGAGGTGGAAAAAAAAAAGAAAAATACGACCTTACTACAATAGTGGAATCGGTGTTGAGCGACCATTGGGTTGTTTTGGTACGGGACCTTCAACGGCATCTTCATACCTAATCAAAGTTAAGCAACACACAACTCGAATACCGTGAAATCTCAAATATTCCCAATTAGGACAACCAAGAAGATATTCAAGAGTTTTTTTTTTGATTTGAAAATGACTCTAAGGACTTGTGATTATTTTGAAAGAAAATAAAATAAAAAAAATAAAAAAAAATGAAAACAATTGCACACAAACATCGGGTTGCCTCCCGGGTAGTGCTTCTTTAACGTCGTATAGCTGGACCATTTCACCTAAATGTGAAGATTTAATCGGGCGGAGCCTTGAACTTATGAAAAAAATTATCTCTTTGAACAACATCGCCACCGTGATCGATTTTGAACAATTGACCTTCATGGTCCTATTTTTCTCGTATGTTATTCTCAAAATGGGATTTATCTGTGGAAACTTTTGCACATTGAACATCACATACTTTCAAGGATTTATTAGAAGACATATCAATCAAAGAATCATTTATCCTTGTCTCAATCATGTTTATAGGAAAACAAGTATCATTTATAGGATTTCTCAAAGGAATTTTAAAGATAACTTGTTCACCCCCTACTCTCAAAGTAAGCTTTCCATCATGCACATCAATGAGAGATTTAGCGGTAGCCAAAAGGGACGCCCTAGAATTAAGGGAACTTATATCATCATGCATGTCAAGAATAATAAAATCAATCGGGAATATGAATTTATCAATCTTAACTAGCACATATTTAACAATACCTCTAGGATGTTTAATCGATTTATCGGCTAATTGAATGTCCATCCTAATAGGTTTAAGTTCACTTAATTCCGCATGCTTGAATGTTTCATAAGACATCACGTTGATACTAGCTCCCAAGTCGGCTAGTGCCCTATCAACAGGTAAACCATCAATTGTGCAAGGAATAATAAAGCTTCCTGGATCATTAAATTTTTGTGGTAGTTCATTGGAAGAACATTTATCATTCAATTGCACATTTGATAATTTGTTAAGCTTATTTGCATTAGGAATGATGTCATTAAGATCCCTAACATGCTTTGAAGGAGGGTCAACAAATGGAATATTAGTATGTAATTGCTTGAATGACTCAAGGTACTTACCAAATTTGTCCTCCTTTCTATCTTCTTCATTTAAACTCCGGTAAGGGATCTTGGGCTTGTATTCGGCGACCACCTTTTTCATGGGCTTTTCTTCATGTTTGTCGTCCTCCATATATTTCTGCATGGTGGCGTTGGCATAATCATGCTCATGTGAAAAACTGATGGTGATTGCCTTTACGTGCTCCCCCTTAGGTTTGGCTCAAGATTACCCAAAGAAACTACCTTGTGGCCTTTCGGAAATCATCTTCGCAATCGCCTATTTGGTTTTCCAGTTATGGATAGATGCCTCTTGATTTCTCAAGGATGTTTCCACCACTTTGGAATCGGGTATCTGTTGATTGCACAAACTTTGTTATAAGATCTTCCAAGTTAGGCTTACCTTGATTTGGTGAAATCGGAGACGTGTGTAGATCGGGATTGGGATTTGGTCGTGGTTGACCTTGATTCCCCAACCAAAATTAGGATGTTGTCGCCACCCAGGATTATATGTGTTCTTTGTAAGGATTACTTGGGTAATTTCGCTTTGATTCCCAACGTAATTAGCATGTTCGGCGTGAGGAATTGTATGTGGACAATCACGATGATTATGCGATCCTCATAAGTTTCACAAGATAAAACATGCGGTGGTGGTGGTTTAGGAATTGCCAAATCATCAATCTTTTGGGTTAACGCTTCGAATGCGGCGAGCGTAACTACCGATCGCATTATACACACCAATGCACTGTTAGTTTTACCTCGTATGGATTGCCATTGGTAGCCGTTCATGGCCATTCCTCGATCAAATCCTCGGCGGCTTAGGCGTTTTGTTATTAAGAGTTCCCGGCCCATTGCATCGATCATTTGTCTTGTTGCGAGAAAGTAGCCCATTATAAAATGTTTGGACTTGCATCCAAATAGGTAGGCATGGTGTGGGCACTTTCGCAATAATTCCTTAAATCTCTCCCAAGTATCGTATAAAGTTTCATCGTCGCTTGAGTAAATGAAGAGATTTCGTTCCTTAATCTTGCGGTCTTTGCGGTGGGAAATACTTCAAAAGGAATTTTTCTCGCCATAATATTCCATGTTGTAATCGTTCCTTTTGGCAAAGTATTTAACCATTTGTTTTGCTCGTCCCAGAAGAGAGAATGGGAATAAGCGTGGCGGATGGCATCATCGGAGACCCCGTTGATTTTGAAAGTGTCGCAAATTTCAAGAAAATTCGCGATGTGATTATTGGGATCTTAAATCCGGTAGACCGTCAAATTGGACAAGTTGTTGCACCATTTGAATAACGTTGGGTTTAATTTGAAATTGTTGGCGGCATGGCGGCGGGCCTTACAATGCTTGACGTCGTGCCATCCATGGATGGCTTGGCGAATCGCACATAGTTCTTTGTTCATCCGCCATGGCAAAATCTTTGATTTCGTCTATATCCTCCTCGTATCAGTATTAATGCTTTCCTCCGTGTTACTATTTGGCGATTTCGCACTTCCCGCCTCGACGACGAGTAGACATGCACTTTGCGATAAATAAAGAGGATAAGTATAAACCAAGACTTACAAAGATAGATAAAAAGAAAGATAATGGTAAAAAGAATGATTAAATTAACAAAAATAAAGCATTCTTAATATTACAATAAGAACTGGCGCGCCAAAAACTTGATGGCTCAAAAGCTACCTTTAAAACCGTAGGCAAGTGCACCTATCGTTTTATAGTATAGATTATTGAGTACCGAGTGTCATTCCCACGAGGATTGTAAGTACTAATAATTACCGTCTTTTTGTTATTTAATCTAACAATTTTTGAGTTTTTGTTTGATGAAAAAGGAAAACAAATTATAAATTGTAAAAATGAAGGAAGATTTGTAAAATAAGAAATCAAGAGATAGAAATGTGTTTGAATGTAAATCCCTCTAGAATGTTTTTGTGATTTGACAAGTTAAAAATACAACCGTAAGCCCTTAAGCAAAAACCAACCTCTTTTAATAAAATCTCATGTCTTGTGGACCGTAGTAGAAATTCCCAATTTAAGTTAAACCCTTTCTCAAGGCGAAAAACTTCTAATCTCAAGTTGATTAATCGAAATCTCTTTCTAGTTAAAACCCCAAGACAACATTATAACGATTTGTGAATTCCCATATTAGGTTTGACCCTAATCCGGAAGATTTATGTCGCCCTATATCTAGGATTGCATGCAACTCTTTTCACTTATATAGGTTCTATTTCACCATGAATCTCTCGATTTCCGGATGAAAAATAAACTTCAAATCAATATTGCGCATATATCAATTCGAATGAACGAAGCATAATATAAGTGAATCACACAAAATATGAAGATTTTATTAAAAACATACACACCTTAATCACAAATCCATTCAGAGTTCATTACATTCAAACACTTTAGGAGTTTTAGCTACACATGCTTTTGACACAAGAATAAATTACACAAGAAGATGTAAACATTGTAGTCATGGTGTACTTATCTTTATCAAAATCTCAATTGACTTGATGATGTTGCTCCAAGCCTTCTTCCCCAATGTTGCCTCAAGCTTACTCCTCCAAGACCTCTTGATCCCAATTCTACTTAATGAAATGAATACAATGAATATTTTCTCGAGTATCTAATGAATGACTCTCCCAACTTCAACCCTGGCTTTTTATAGGCAACCAATACATTGATAAGATTCTCTTTTATTAAACAATCACCCTATTTTCCTTGTTGGTTGGTGAATTCTTGTATTCAAGTGATGATGAGGAGGGGACATGGAGACATGTTTATTGAAAATAGGGAGTTAAAAATGTACAAAAGTGGCCAAAATGGATTGGTTGGTGAGTTTTCCCAAATTCCGCAAAGAAAAGTAGGAAAAGTGGCCCGACACGGCCATGTTCAAAGACGGCCACAAAAAATCGAAAATAGGCGACACGGCCGTAGTTGTACGACTGTTTCTGGCCAGTGTTATGACTTCTGGCCAGGCCGTGTTCTCGGGGTGTTTTACGCAAAAATTTCGAGTTTTTAGCTCCGTGAACACGGCCGTGTTGCTCGACACCCCCGCCCGTGTTGGACAAAAAAGGCCCGAAATGACGTGTTTGGCTTGGAATTTCGAGCGTTTTGCATCCTTAAACTCCCCGGTATGTTTTGACATGAATCCATGGTCAGAAATTCACCGAAATTAGCCCCAAATGGTCAATTTACATCAATAAAAGCACATCGGAGTAATATAACTATATACAATCAAAAATTTACAAAACTATCAATAAAATAACTCGAATTCTACTCAAATATACACATAAAACGTGCATAAAAAGACCCTTATCAGAATTCAATACACATCAATACTAATTGTCCATTAACTTTAATTCTTTTTCTGTTCAAATTTCAAATGGTCAATGAAAAACCATATTATCTAATCCTGGAATAGTTGAAATCATATGACTACTCCCTTACAACATCACTTTTTGTCTGTGTCATCCTCTTACATACGGTCTGACCATACCAAATTTCTCAGCTCACACGCACCACGTACTTCCCCTTTCCCCTCACGTGCCATGCACGCTCGACAAAGCCCCCATCACTTCGCTGACGTGTTCCATTACCGCCACGTCACCCACTCTTAAATCTCCGCCGCCACGTGTCCAACTATAAATTGCCCACCCTTTATCCATCACAAAAATACTTTTTCTCCCTTCATTTCTTCTTCCGTAAATGAGAAATTAATAGTATTAGATAATTTCTAGAGAGAGAAAATTCCCGAAAGGGGAGAAAATTCCTCAAGGAAAAAAGGACGGACCTCTATTTCTTAATTTTGGTGTGTGTGTGTGAATAGATGGCGACGCCGGGGATACAGAACGGCGGAGTTTCCGTGATGGCGGCTGCGCCGATGGTGGCGCCGGTGGATCAGAACGGCCACTCAGCTGCGGCTTTGAGACTTTCTTCTCCGATTAGGATTTTCTCGTTTTTCCATAAGGCGATTCGGGCGGAGCTGGACGGGCTTCACCGGACTGCCTTGGCTTTGGCGACGAATACAAGCGGAGGCGACATCAAGCAGTTGATGGAGAAGTGCCATTTCTTAAGGTCGATTTACAGGCACCATTGCAATGCCGAAGACGAGGTTTGTGCTCATGTGTTCTCTTTGATTATGTTGTGTGTCAGAATTGGATGGTACTTATGTTAATTGTAGCTTCCTGAACTGTTATTGCACTAAATTTAAGTCGTAGTTTGTAATTGGTTTATTTAATTTGAGCAGTCTAAGCATTTTAGTTCAAACGTTTTCCAATCTAGGTATTCTTAGGTATTATTAATTGTTCCTTTTTCCGGTGAGTTATCTTTCACTTTGCGCTACTTGATTTCTGTTATTGTGATAGAGTGAAAGGATCATATGCAGCTTAACTAAATTCATTGGTTGTGGAAGCTTTTGCAAATTATTTTTGTTTATGGTGCTGTTTTCGAGTTGATTTACAACTTTGTACTGCTAGTTTCTTTCTTTCTAGTATCCAGTGAAGGTTATCTTAATTTGGCGCTCATGAATTTTTCTCATGAGTGCCGGTTGGTAATACCAGGTATTATTTATGAATTCCTAACGATAACTTTTTTCGGAGAAGTTTAAGAGATAATATAATTAGTGCAATTTTCCCATTATCTAACAAGCAACTCAAACATGTATCAGTTCTTCTTTAGTCATGCATTTTCCCGTGATTGCTGATTTCTATTTCAAGAAGTGTGGTGGTTATAGCAAAGTTGGGAAAGTATTTTCTTAAACAAAAGTGTTTGAGTTGATCTTTGAATTATGCATGATGTCTCTTTAAAGTAGGGGGATATGGTTTTTGAGGTTTTATGTGTATGCGTTACATGCTAAAATATCTTCTATTTATGGAATAACTAGATTCATGATGTCTCATTGTTAAGAGATATTATTTCGTCTTAAGCTTTTCTTCGATATCCATATGAATTCCTGATGTTGTATTGCTTGTGCTGACTTGGGGGATGAACAACCTATATTTTTCCGGTTGTCAACTTTCTCATTTGTAGGCTAGAGTTTTTATGGCTTGGGAAAATTGGGCAATCATTTAGAATTGCATTGAGGAGCTCACAATAGAAAAAACTTACATCTGTTTATGTCATTAGATCAAATGTCAAATTGTACAAGCATTATTTCATTAACACGCACATGCTTCTACTTTAATTTTCTTTTCCACCCTTTTGCAAGCAAGTAATTTGTCACTGTTAATATAGACGACTAGTCGACAATGTAACGTTGATTAACATAAGTTTTTTCGTCTGAAGATAGTTGTAGCATTTGTAGTTTTCAGGCATTGATTTTTCATGCCGAACTGTTTCTATTGTCTATCCACCATTTAAGAATCTTTTCATATTATAGAATATGAAAGTCAACAAGATCCTTATTCTCAGTATGCCAAATCTGGATTTCGATCAAGTATATTGTTTTGGAAGGGTCCGGAGAATGTCATCCTGTGTTTACTATGTCTCTGAGGAAGTTGTAAGCCAATGTATAATGACTTGAGTAGGAATCTGATTTGCATCTTATTTCCCTTCTGTTGCTTAATAGTTCCCTTGATTGGTCTCCTTGTAAACTAGTGAAGAATGTGCAATCTGACCATTAAAAATTATTTCATAATGGTAATGGCAGGTTATATTTCCTGCGCTTGATATCCGTGTGAAGAATGTAGCACGAACTTATTCCCTTGAGCATGAGGGAGAAAGTGTGCTTTTTGATCAGCTGTTTACATTACTGGGAAATGATATGAAAAATGAGGAAAGCTACAAGAGAGAATTGGCCTCTTGTACTGGAGCCCTTCAAACATCAATCAGTCAGCACATGTCCAAGGAAGAGGAGCAGGTTTGGTTTTGGTCCTTGTTTTTACTTGTCTGCAGCCCATGTACAATTATGTTTATTATAAAATCAATGCATTTGAAGAATCTTAGCAACAAATACATGTGTGCTGGCTGCATAAATGTTGAATTTGGTTCCATGTAGGGTCAATTATCCTTCCACACTACTGCTACATTTGAGGTGGAAGAAGTTCATCTTATTTATCATTATAGGTGGAGCTACATATCCAATTGTCATGTTACACCTAAGATAGGCAGGCCCGCTTCTTAGAAGGTGATTGTTGTATGCAATTGTGCTGATTGGTGTTGTACAATGGAATAAAAAATTAAAAGTCACTATGCCCAATTATGTTGCAATTTACCATAAAGATATTTTACCCTTTGGCTAGAGCTTCTACTTTGAGTGATGAATGCAAGGCAATGGGTTGGGGCATGCCAGGAGCTACACTGCTACAGGAAGATTGCTCCATTTGGACATTCTACAAATGTTCATTTTTTGTGGACTCATGGTCTCTGCAATTTAACCACCTTGTTGGACACGGAACAACATCCATTCATGGCACGAGGGCTATTTTGTATCTTTACCTGAACTTGGATTGGTTCTCTAGAAATACCTTTTTTCTTTTAATCTGCTGAAAATACGAAGTCTAGCATTGAATCTTCTTGTCAGTTTTTTTTTTAAATAAGTTAGGAGTACTGGTTGGAGGGGAGGGGATAAATTTCAAAGAAATTCGAACCCCGGTCAACACGCTTACAAAGGATGAGCGATACCACTTTAGCTACAAGCTCGTGGTGAATCTTCTTGTCAGTTCCCTGGTTTCACATTCAAAATACCTAATACATCTTTGTTCTTTCCTTTTCAATTTTTTTTTCTGAATCATATTTGAGTTCTTATTTAGTGGAAAAATCAAAGGAATAAACATGCACAATTACATCGAGAATGCAAAGTTTTGACTACTTTGTAATATGAAAACAATATATTATTTAGAAGCTTGGAGGTGACGGCATGAGCTTTTAAATTGTTATATCAAAGTTCGGGTGGTCCACAATCCACTCCACAAAAGTTATTATCAGAGCAAATCTATGCAGTTTATACTTTCAGCATGCATGAGCATTTAGCTTTGGAATCAACACGTTCATCGTCTATGCCTGATGCATCAAATGTGGGCCTCTGTCCTTCCTGGCTCTGTGAGGTACTCTATTCTGTGTAAGATTGATACGTTGTTTTTCATTTGACAGGTCTTCCCCTTGCTTAACGAAAAGTTCTCATTTGAGGAGCAGGCATCATTAGTGTGGCAGTTCTTGTGCAGCATTCCTGTAAATATGATGGCAGAATTTTTGCCATGGCTTTCATCGTCAATTTCACCAGACGAACGGCAGGATATGCGTAAATGCTTGCACAGAATAATCCCGGATGAAAGGCTACTTCAACAGGTTAGATACCTTGGCTGGAAACACAACCATGAAGCACTTGCTGATCCTGTTGTTCTGACTTGTCTTCTTGTTCTTAATGAAGATTATATTCAACTGGATGGATGGGGTAAAGATGAACAACAAGCGTAAACGTTGTGAGGATGATCCTAGACTTTCTAGTAACTCTGTTACTCCAACTGAGAATGGGCATTGCTCTTGTGAATCTTCTCGGACTGCGAAAGAGATCTTCTGCTGTCTGATTGTAATGTTATCAGGCCTTTGCTATATCATCCAGTGGATGATATATTGCATTGGCATAAGGCTATTGAGAAGGAACTGAATGATATAGCTGAAGCAGCTAGAAGTATAAAGCTAACTGGAGATTTCTCTGATCTATCCGCCTTTAATAGGAGGCTCCAATTTATAGCCGAAGTCTGTATTTTCCACAGGTATATTGTTGTAGTTGTGTTTCTTTTTCTTTTTCCTTTTTTTAGCTTTGCCAGATATTCTAATCTTTTTTTACTAAATCACCTTCTGCCTGAATTTGGATGGTTTATTAGTTTGGAGCTGGTGTGTAATGTAAGTACAATTGTTTCAAACCTATTTCTCTGCTGTCAAAATGTCCTCAGTTGGTCTACCTGAATGGTTTACGTTCTCGAGAAGAGTAAAAATCTTTTAGTTTAGCCTTTTAGGTGCTCTAGAAGATGGTAACCACGTTTTATATTTTTGAATCAAGTTCCTTGATTGATCTGCTTTATCACCAATAGAAAGTGTATGATGTTGGCCAGAAATTGTGTCACAATTCAATTTTTTTTTCTTTTTCTTTTTGACATTGTTATCTTATTTGAAGGATGACCTGAAATCATTTTACCTGTGCTGCAGCATTGCTGAGGACAAAGTTATATTCCCCGCAGTAGATGCAGAAATGTCTTTTGTTGAGGAGCATGCAGAAGAAGAGAGTGAATTCGACAAGTTCAGATGTTTGATAGAAAGTATTGAAAGCGCTGGAGCCAACTCATCTGCTGAATTTTATTCCGAATTATGCTCACAGGCTGACCATATAATGGAGACTGTAAAGAAGCATTTTCTCAGTGAGGAAATTCAGGTTTGCGATTCACTGCTTGGTTGTTTCTGTCAGCATTTTTTGAATGCATACTTCATATAGTTGGCGGAAAGGTCGCTCTCATTAATCAAGAAAATCATTTACAAATTATATAAAATGATGTGTATAGATACCTTAATTGGGATGTCTGCTACTGCACCTCTTTAATAATAGACTTGTATGATGTATTCTTATGCTTAAGAACCTACATTCTATGTCCCAGATCTCTCATTGAATTATATGGCAGGTTCTTCCACTTGCAAGGAAGCTTTTCAGCCTTGAACGGCAACGAGAACTTCTGTATCAGAGCTTGTGTGTGATGCCATTGAGATTGATTGAATGTGTCTTACCATGGTTGGTCGGATCATTGAGTGACGAGGAAGCTCGGCGCTTTCTTTGTAACATGCACATGGCAGGTAGTTTCTCAGCTTCCTTCTTTCTGAATCTTTGGAACTCCTTATCAGTTTATACTATGTTCCAACAACTGATGCGTGTAATTTGTTTCAAACAAATTATTTATTGCAGCTCCGGAATCAGATACTGCTTTGGTTACTTTGTTCTCTGGCTGGGCATGCAAAGGTCGTCCTAAGGGAATCTGTTTGTCTTCTAGTGCAATTGGTTGTTGTCCTGCAAAGGTGCTTAAAGAAACGCAAGAGCAATTTGGCAGCTCATGTCGTTATTGTGCTTGTGCAAGCACCTCCAATGCTAGTATGACTTTTGGACAAGCACATAAGTGTGAGAAGACTATCAAGCAAGGAAACTTAGCATCTTCAGTAGAAAGTAATTTTTGCAATGCTTCAGGGACAGAATCCCCAAAAGTTTCTGTCACTAATCAGTCTTGTTGTGTTCCTGGCTTAGGAGTAAATAGCAATAGTCTAGGAATCAGTTCCTAGCCACAGCAAAATCTTTGCGCTCTATATCTTTTGGTCCAAGTGCTCCTTCTCTCATCTCCAGTCTTTTCAACTGGGAAACAGATATTAGCTCCAGTGTCAGTGGCCTTACAACACGACCAATTGATAACATTTTTAAATTTCACAAAGCAATCCGGAAAGATTTGGAATTTCTAGATGTTGAATCTGGGAAACTTAGCGATTGTGATGAAACTTTCCTCAGACAGTTTAGTGGTAGATTTCGTCTTTTATGGGGTTTATACAGAGCTCACAGTAATGCAGAGGATGATATTGTGTTCCCGCCTTAGAATCAAAGGAAACTCTTCATAATGTAAGCCATTCTTACACCTTGGACCACAAGCAGGAAGAAGAACTCTTTGAGGATATCTCATCTGCGCTAGCTGAGCTTTAACTTCATGAGAATTTGAATGCAAAAATGTGGCTGGAGATTTGGATGAAAGTCTCTCTGGTTCTTTAGCTCGTGATGATTGTTTGAAAAAATATAACGAGCTGGCTACAAAGATTCAGGGCATGTGTAAATCCATTAAAGTAACTTTGGATCATCATGTTATGCGTGAAGAGGTTGAGCTTTGGCCATTGTTTGATAGACATTTTTCTGTCGAGGAGCAAGACAAACTTGTTGGCCGCATAATTGGCACAACAGGAGCGGAAGTGCTTCAATCAATGCTACCTTGGGTAACATCTGCTCTTACTCAGGAAGAGCAAAATAAAATGATGGACACGTGGAAGCATGCAACGAAGAACACTATGTTCACTGAGTGGCTTAATGAATGGTGGGAAGGGAAGCCAACAGCATCATCACAAGCATCCACTTCAAATAGTTTCTCACAAGGTACTTGTGATACTTTACTCAGTCCCTATTTCGCTTTTCCATACTATGTCAAAAGTTGTGTTTGTCACTAGTAAGAAGTGTTCACCAATTTGCTAGGCTGATGCTTCATGAGCGTTATATATACCATTTTCAGAATACAATATACATGAATCCGTGGACCAAAGTGATCAGACGTTTAAGCCTGGGTGGAAAGATATCTTCCGAATGAACCAAAATGAGCTTGAATCAGAGATAAGGAAGGTTTCTCGTGATTCAACTCTTGATCCAAGGAGAAAAGCTTATCTTATTCAAAACCTAATGACCAGGTACCACTTACTGTATTCTGTACTTCTGTTTTCATCCCAATGTTATTCATATTGGTTATTGTTATCTTAATACATTAAATTTACTCCGGTCACTGTAACTGTTGTTTAGTCGGTGGATAGCTTCGCAGCAGAAATTTTCGCAATCACGAACTAGTAATGCTGATGATGGTGAAGATTTACTCGGACGCGTTCCCCATCTTTTCGTGATCCTGAGAAACAAATCTTTGGATGTGAGCATTACAAAAGAAACTGCAAGCTTCGTGCTGCTTGTTGTGGCAAGTTATTTGCATGCAGGTTCTGCCATGATGAAGTCAGTGACCATTCGATGGAAAGGTAAACTCTTCGAGAATTGATTACATTGTGTAAATCTTTTCTTTTTTGGTTTAATATTCTGTTATTTTTGTAGGAAGGCAACATCAGAAATGATGTGCATGAATTGCCTACAAATTCAGCCAGTTGGGCCGGTTTGCACAACCCCTTCTTGTAATGGGCTTTCAATGGCGAAATACTATTGCAGTAGCTGCAAATTCTTCGATGATGAACGGTGAGCTTTCATCGGATCCTGCCTTCTTGTAGTGTGTTATGGCTGCTGTGGACTTTTTAAATATGGAAGTCTCTTTAAATCTACCAATTGTTTGTTAAAAATCATTGAATCATGTTGGTTTTTCAATGTCTGCTTGGATCAGAATGTAGATCAACGGTTGTTTTAATTAGTTGCATATCTGAAGGGATATGTGTTCTCTGATGAATTCTGAAGGTATTGATTCTGTTAGATGCTTATCATTCCAGGGGAAACGAACTAGGAACTCCGAACTCCTGCAATCTGTTATTTTTCCTTTGTTGATAAGTGCCCCTGTAATTAAATCTGGTATGGTCGTTAAGTCTGTTATCCCTGGAAAAGTATTGGCCGGAAGCATATATGTTTTTACTTTGGAAATGACCCTAAATGCTCATAAACTTTTGTTCAAAACTGTTGTCTGCCATAGTCTTTATTTGTTCAAATGTATGGTATATACAAGGATGTCTTTGTAAGTGATATGTTATCGTATGAGGTGACTACTTGTGTCGAGAACAAAGTTAAGCTTGTCATTTACCCTTTATCCTTATTATTTATTTAGTTTTTCAAATTTCTGTGTTTTTTTCAGGGATGTTTATCATTGTCCTTTCTGCAATTTGTGCCGTGTGGGAAAGGGACTTGGTATAGACTTCTTCCATTGCATGACATGCAATTATTGCTTGGGAATGAAACTAGTGGACCACAAGTGCAGGGAGAAAGGTCTGGAAACTAACTGCCCAATATGCTGTGACTTTTTGTTCACATCAAGTGCAACCGTGAGGGGTCTTCCATGTGGTCATTACATGCATTCCGCTTGTTTCCAGGTCTGTTCTCTTGTCTGTTCATCTGGACTCCCTTCCAATCTTGGATTTTGTAATACTATGCCGTTGCTCATCTCTCTCTCTCTCTCTCTCTCTCTCTCTCTCTCTCTCTCTCTCTCTCTCTCTCTCGTATCAGGCATATGCTTGCACACATTATGTTTGTCCTATCTGCAGCAAGTCGATGGGAGACATGTCGGTAAGGAAAAGCTCTTACATTTAAATAATTATTTTTTGCTGTTATGTAGGTTTTGAGTTGGGAGTGAGTGTATATGGTATATGATGATCTTCTCACTTTCGATAGTTGTCTACAAGTTTAATTTCGAGGTCATTAACAATCACCACAAACTGCACCTCATTTTTTTTTATGCACAGATAATGCCGGAATGTTTAAATTCTGTTTATGGGGTTGAGTTTAGGGTTGACAGCAGGTGATTTTCAGTATGGTGCTATTAATATCGTTTGTTTGTTGAAAGAAGAGTTCTTACTTATTGAGAATCCTGTTGCAATTGGCCTGAAGTATCACTAATTATGTTCCTCCTCAGCATGGATTTGGACCTCAATTCAGGCATTTTTCATTAATGTCTCTGGCTTTTGGAATATATCAACACTTCCTAACAAGCGAGTCATCACATTAATATTACAAGAGAGAGTTTTTCCGTCTTTGCCTCTTTTAAGTATCACATAATTCTTTTTTTTTTTTGAGGAAGTATCACATAATTCTTTTTCTGTATTTTCCAGAGTCAAGATATGATATTGAGCATGTGAAGGACAATAAGCGCATTCACATTATATTAATATCAGTACATCACAGTCTCATCCAAATGAGATTAATATCAGTACATCACATCCTCATCCATTTCCTCTAGCCGTACAAATGTCAAACTTGCTTTGAAAACTAGTCTGCAGCTCCTTGGCAGTTATAAGACTTCCAAACCACCATCTTTGCATCTGCTTTCATCTTTGAGCTCTGTTTTACTTCTCTATTAGACCACCAACTGTTGGTCAAGGATGAGGCAAGCTAAAAGTTGTAAATAATTAAAGTTTAGGTTGGAAGTAAAATTAAAATTACAGACTTGTGCTCTCTCTCTCTCTCTCTCTCTCTCTAATTTTTACTTTTCTAATTTGTTTTCTTCCATCCTTCTTTTTGGGGTGCAAATGTTTGTCTTGTCTGCTTCTAACATGAGCAATATGGCTTGGTAGATCAACTTTTTCCTCCCTCTTTATATTAGTAATCAGATACAAACTTTTTCTGTCATAAGAAGAACTTTACTGATCTGCTGTGCTATATTGTACTTTCCATTCCTCTGACCTGTATACTGCCTAAGTTGGCAATTGGACTTGCTAAGAAAGCCAATCCTCCTACGCAGGTCTACTTTGGCATGCTTGATGCTTTAATGGCTTCAGAGGTGCTTCCTGAAGAATATAGAGACCGGTGTCAGGTGAGCATCGATATCTCTATCTTATTATTTTATTTTATTTTTATTTTTTTGACACAGATGATCGAGAAATTGAATTTTCTACGTGCAGGATATCTTATGCAATGACTGCGATGGAAAAGGAACTGCACCATTTCATTGGCTGTATCATAAGTGTGGCTTCTGTGGTTCGTACAATACCAGAGTAATCAAGGTTGATCGAGATCATAACTGTGCTACATAATTCCACTTCACAAGGAAATTTCAATGCTTCGATCAATTCATTTTACTTGTATTAAACGGTTGGTGGTACCACGTGGGGTTATACATGTAAATTGCGCAAATCATGTGTAACAAAATTTTGTCTTTTTACACGTTGAGTAGATAGTCTTTTACTCCATCTGCTTAATGGTCAAGAGCCCTCTGCATTTACAGTGTGGTATGAGCATAATAAAATAGGTAAGAGTTCTGCTTCAATTTTGCCATGGCTGTGGTTTATCTTCGAGTTTGAACATTTTTGCTATATAATACACTGCAACCACATCTTTGGATCATACAGAGTGGTGGTTTATTTTATTTTTCTCGTCTTTCGAGGCTTGTAAATTAATTATGATGCGGGTCCGAGTTGTACGTGGGTTGGGACTTGGGCCCAAACATCAAAATCCAGTACAACATCATGTCTTGTATAAAGTTCATTAGAACAATTTTCCTATCATAAATTAATCGACCAACCTGATTGTCAGGCCCTTAGCTTTTGTATAACAGTTTGCCAAATGTTTCTGAGAATTTACTTTTGAAAATCTTGGAAATGTGGTGAAGTTATTTAATCAGTCAATGAATAGGTATATGTGTGTGTGTGTTTACTTTCTCTAATTTTGCTGTATTTTGGTTTCAATGTTTTGATTACGCAGTTTAAGGTGTTTCTTTCAATTTATCCTTTTTTGAAGATTTAGAACAATTCCATAAGTTCTCTTGAAAATTAATTTCCAGTAATATCTTTTTTTCTTCTGTGATTATGCATGTATGTCAATTACTGTTGCAACAAAAGGAATCCAACGCAGTTAATAACAATGGTTTCTAAATATTGTGTCGATGCATGACGTTAGGCTGAACCAAATATTAGAGTACTAACACAAAACAGTGAAAGTAACAGCACGCCTACAAATAGTGCACAGTCCTAACTTTAGGTGAAGAAAAACATTTCTTTTTTAAACCTTACCCACAAAAAGAAAAAAGGAAAAATAGAAGAGAGACATATTTTTATCGTACAAGAAAATTGAAATAATCAAAAAGCTCCCCGTGTCATAGAAGTAGTTTAGACATGGCAGTGGGACGAGAGAATCCTCGTTCCCCGCAGGGATCCGCCCCGAACCGGGCGGAGATTTCCCGAAAATTTCCACCGTAGGGACCATAACGTGGATTTTTTTGTCCCCATTGGCGGGGGTGGGAAATACCTGCGGGAACCGATTATTAAATATATAATATTTTAAATATATATAATATATTATAATTATATCCAATTAAATATAATAAAATAACAAAATCTTTAATTATTTTGTTTATTTTGTATAATGAGTGTTTTAATTAGTTTTTTTTATATAATTTATATATATTTTAAATATTTAGATTTTGTTTTAGTTTTTTCTAAATAAAAAAATCAAAACGGGGGGCGAGGAATCCCCGCTGGGGTGGGGATGAAGGGAATTTTTTCCCCGTTTGTCTCATGGGGACGGGGATTCCCGACGACTGTGGAAACGGGGATCAGGATCGCTCCCTCGCCCTGCCCCATTGACATCTCTAAAGTAGCTAGCAACCACTAACCAGTTTCTTTTCGGAACGAGATCTCTTATTTCATTTTTCTTATTCTCCTTTATATTTCATATATTTGTTGAATGACACGTGTATAATGATGACATCATTATGTAAGCATTAGTATTTTTGAGCTCGGATAATAATATTAATAATTATTTATTTCCAAAATAATTAATTGATTTGAACAGTTGACGCCAGCAAAAACCAAAGTTTTCTTCATTTTACAAAGAAGAAAAAAAGAGAAAAGGAAAATACTGAAAATCGAAGCTTCTCATTGGTCACCGCTCGCTCCCTTCGTTCTCTCCTCTTTTCCCCAATTCGCATATCCGAGGTAATTTCTTCGAAAACCCTAGCTTCCTTTTTGTTAATAATTTTTATCCGGTGTATTTGTGGTGTTCTAAGGTTGTGATTACGTGTGTGGGCAATTTGAATTCGTTTCGAGATAGATCTCAGATACTGGTAGAATTTCATTTTATTTTTTTAATTGTCAAACTATTGTTATTTTGGCTGATTTTGCATTCATTCCGATGAACCTTTTGAAGCGATCCGAGGCATTGAATTCCGCTCCTACTCTAGCTCGTTTTTCACAAAGGTATTAAAATTTGTTTGGATTGCATTTTGCTTGCAGATTTGCAGACAAGGGGACTATTTGTACGTGATACTTGAGACTTGATATATTTGGAGGAATGTTATTCAGATAGCTAATAAATAAAGGGTTGATTTCGGAGGGGAGGGTGAAGTTTGAGAGAGAAAGAACTTCCAAAAAAGTAAATATAAAAAGGAAAAACAGGTGAATTTGGAGAGGAAGAATGGCGGGTTCAAAATTGGAGGGGCCGTCAGCACCGGTTTTGCGGCGAGATCCATATGAGGTGCTTTCTGTGTCAAGGGATTCTTCTGATCAAGAAATTAAGACTGCTTATAGGAAGCTTGCACTTAAGTAAGTTCTTCCATTTATTGTTTTCTTTATAACTTGAGGTTTTGATTATGGGAATTACATTTCCATAGTAATTTCAGCTGATAAGAGCAAATTATTTTGTTTCTACAAGAAGGCTATGATAGTTTCTGCCTGGGTATTTGTGGCATTATTTTAAGTTAGTGGTACATTTGGTAATGTAAGGAATCATAGGTCTCAAGCATGAGAAATAGGGTTAACAAATATCTTCAACTGTTTTAGCAACATCAGGGTTTCGGGCCTCTTTCCACACAACTATTTTTCCAACACACAAACCAACAACAGAAACTTGATGTTTGAGAATTTCCTTTGACTGGTTATGGAAAAATCCTATCAATTTTCAGGTACCATCCAGACAAGAATGCTAACAATCCTGAAGCTTCGGAGCTTTTCAAGGAGGTCGCATATTCATATAGCATTTTGTCCGATCCAGAGAAGAGGAGGCAATACGATAATTCAGGATTTGAGGTACTCCTCTTCTTGCTACTGCAGTTTTTGTTTTGGCCATTTTTTAACTACTTGATTTTGGATGAAAGTATAGCAGCTAATGTTCCTTGTACTTGTAAACTGTTAACTATTAATATGGGCATGAAACAATTATTCAGAAAGTTGCTGTGGTGTGTTGCTTTGTAATTATTGCCTAGGGCCATAGAGAACGTGCCAGAATTACTTGAAAAGAGTACCTTTTGTTTATGTAGAACTGAACGGACGTCTGTTATTTTATTCATTTGTGAAGATATATGACGGAACCACATTTGTTTGTAGTGGAAGGAAGAATAGTGTGATAATCATGGTTGTGGTCTTCGTACGTAATATGATTTTATGTAAGATTTTTGTTCTTCGTCTATCCTTCTCAATATGGTTAATCATCGGAGAAGTAACCTTAATTGATTCTCAACTAATCTTCTATGGTGCTACCAAGTTATTCCTCAGTTGTAGTAATTAGCTAGAATTGTAGCAAAGATGCCTACCTAAGGTGTGATGTATCATGTATTATCATGAAAAATCAATTTGACACACATTGTTCTTAGATTTCCCGGGTTTGATTTGTTCACTTTTCATTTGAATTGCTACTAGGAATATTCAGTTTCCTTTATCTTCACAAAATTCCCTACAGGAGTTCTACCATTTCCTCTAGTTTCTATGGATGAATTTCCTACTTTTCAATATTTAGAGCAATAATAGTTTCTACTTTAAACTATTTGCAGTTGGAACATTACGAAATAAAAATATTTTCATTCATTTCGAGGTTTCAAACCTTAACCTATTTATGTTTATGAAATATGCCAAGAAGTTTCCTGCAAGTTTATGTTAACCGGTGAGCAATCGGAGGAAATCAAACTAATGCATTACTGTACCTTTCATGTGCATTTTTTGGTTTTGGGGGGAGGGGGGGCAGAAAAAGAAAATGAAGGCACTAGATTGGGAAAACTGCAATACATGTATGCTGAGAATTTGTATCAAACACGACCGTGGCAAAATATGGTTTTTTCCTTTTACCAAGTTGTGTGGCCGTATCAGTTGGTATGAGGATTAATAAGATTTGGTTTTTTTAAAATTTTTTCCCCATCAAAATTGAAGTTTTCCTTTTCCATGCGGTCACAGAAACATGCGTGCTTGCTATATTTTCCTTTTCCCTTTTGTGAAAACCTGGTATGTGTATGTGTATATGAACCCAGGGATGTCAAATCAGATACAAGATATTAACTCTAATCTCATATCTTGCTATTGTTTCAAATTATCTCTCTTTCCAGTAATGTATCTAGGGCTGTCTTTTAATTGTTTTGACATCTATCGTTAATGATAAATAAGGCCCTTGACGCTGAAGGAATGGATATGGAGATTGATTTGTCAAATCTTGGAACTGTCAACACAATGTTTGCAGCTCTATTCAGGTCTTTTTTAATTTTAAAAATAGGATTTTGTCATATTTCCGGTTCATATGTAAGTTCCTTATTGTATTTTATTCGGATAGCAAATTGGGGGTGCCTATCAAGACTACTATTTCTGCTAATGTTCTCGAAGAGGCTTTAAATGGAACTGTCACAGTTAGACCTCTTCCACTTGGAACTTCAGTCAGCGGAAAGGTACACATTTCCCTTAGCAATTTAAAAAGCTTAATATTCGTGCTGCCCTCATTTTTCTTAATTAATTTTGTTTCCCTTTGATGTTAACTCTGTTTATCTAATATTCAAAACAGGTAGAAAAACAGTGCGCTCACTTCTTTGGTGTAACTATCAGTGAAGAACAAGCAGAGTCAGGAATAGTAGTTAGAGTTACTTCAGCTGCCCAAAGCAAATTTAAGGTGTTTGTTTATGTTACCTTTCATTTTTAACCTCGTGTAATGGATATATTTCTTGTATTCAATAACCATTATGTTGTACTTAACTGGAGTTAGCGTCATGGATCCTCTTCTTCCACTCCCTTCTATAAAGGGCCATACAGCCATACTCAAATTTCAGTTAATCTACAAAAGAGTCCAGACCATATCAGTCAACTACTTCTTTTACTTATCCAAAAAAGAAAAAAACAATGGAGAAAATAGTTCTTTCACTTTTTATATTTGATGTGCATAATAAACATAGATACATGTGTTCTTTACTAATGGTTCTGTGCTATTTGATTATCAGCTCTTGTATTTTGAACAAGATGCCAATGGGGGATATGGTTTGGCGTTGCAGGTAATTTAATTTTTGTTTCCATAGTTTGTTAATATCTTATTATTTCTTAAGTGTGGCTTGTGTGGTCGTACAATATAAAAGTTCAGGTTGCTCAAATATTGAGATTAATGGTTCATAAGTTTCTTGAGGTTGGCTATGGGAGACTTGAATTTGGTTCCATATTTTTTCAACTTTTTGAGACTTTTATTATCCAACTGGAGTCCTTTTCTTTTGAAGCTATGCCAAGAACTTCTTTATCTGAAATTGGTTAAATGACTTCTGACTTGTACCACTGCTAATACAGGAAGACAGTGAGAAGACAAACAAGGCTACATCAGCTGGAATGTACTTCTTGCATTTTCAAGTGTACAGAATGGATTTAACTGTTAATGCGGTGTGTGATTTTTCTTTTTCTTTCAACTGGAGAGGCTTACCTTATAAAATTGTGTTTATTGATAAATGTACTTGTTTGCCGTATAGTTTGCAATGGCCAAGGATGCAGAATCTGCTTTCTTCAAGAGACTGGAAGGCCTTCAACCTTGTGAGGTCTCAGAACTAAAAGCTGGCACTCACATATTCGCCGTTTATGGTTGGAACTGCTTATTTCATGCTTATTGTTTTGGTTTCATTTCTTGGCATATAAATCTGAACACACTGATTGAGCAAAATAAGCTATGAACTCAACTGAGGACTGATGCTTGGCTTGGTTCCTGCAGGAGATAATTTCTTCAAACCTGCGACCTATACGATTGAGGCTCTTTGTGCAAAGACATATGAGGATACAACTCATAAGCTTAAGGATATTGAAGCTCAGATCTTGAGGAAGAGAAATGAGCTTCGCCAATTTGAGACAGAATATAGGAAGGTATTCCTCCAAACTAGTGCCGTTTATTATATATTTCATAGTATGACTTGCAGATATATTCCTTACTATACAATGCTTTGTCCCCCCTGTGTGTTCAGGCATTGGCAAGATTCCAAGAAGTCACCAATAGATACAGTCAGGAAAAGCAGTCTGTAAGTTTGCATCCCAACTCCCAAGAATTCTTCATATTTGTTGTTTTTGGTTGTGGGAATGCCCATTAGTAGATGCCAAGTTTTCATCTCCGAATCTTATATTCCTTTTAATCCAGTCACAGTTTCTTAATCCTAGGCATGGAAAATTCAAAGGCATAAAAGAAGAATATCTTTATGCTGTAGTAATCTTGTGGATAAATTTTGCATTCTCTCTTTTGAGCCAATTCCGAAATATATATTTTTTGAAATTTCCCTTTTACTTTTTACTTTATTTAGACTCTCAACTTTAGTTTCATCTTATGTCAAAGTAGTTTTAAGCTACTTTTTCTGGGTTTGCTTACTTCACCCCACTCTTACCTACCTTTATTACGAAAAACCAGCTTTTTTGGAAGAAAGATTTAAAGTTGATCACATATAGTACTAGCGTAAAACTCATGTTAACAGTGAGGATGAGGTAGTTGCTTGGTATGGGCATGACAGAGATGTTTAGGTTTTCATTCCTGGTCGACTCTGATTCCATTCTTGGTTGAATAATGTGTAAAGACCAGCTCAGAGTGTATTGTGAATTTAGCTATGGTAAGGATTGTCCAAATTGGGCTTTGTATGTCCTCTATGACTTGGCTATGGTAAGGGGTTTCCGAATTGCTAGCACCCAATAAGTGCAGGATGTACCATTTGTTTGTGTCTTGCGGTTCCTTGATCTTAGTCCTTGCAGGCATGTCATTGGCCCTCGTTTCTCTGATCTACTTGTCAATTTCTTGTTCTGGCTGATGAACTGGTAAATTCCCAATATTTACCCCAAGTCATAAGTCAGAAACCTAGTAGCCTTCGCTTCTACTGTCTGCTTTTTGTGCCTTTTTGTCAAGCCTTTCTTTTCTTTTTCTTCCAGTTGGGTATAAAGTATAAAAGAGTTACTGACCTGAAATTGCCATGCTTATGTTCAGAGCATAAAAGCCATAGCTCTTTTCTATCAATTAATACAATTATTTACTTTAAATTAATCTGCAATCATAGTGGGATGCCAATAGAGAAGAAAGACGTGGGGAACCATCTTTCAATTGTCAAAGAGACCAGTGTCTCTCAGTGCTATCTAGTATCTGGTGATCACAATGGGAGGAGTTTCGACCCATAATGAAAAACCTACAAAAGTCCACCAATAAGTTGTTCTAGGCAATCACTTACCTCTTCTCTGGCTTCGAGAGTTTCTTATTTAAACCACGGTTGGTTATCTCGTATTTATTTTATAGAACTTATCTTCCCCAGAGTGATATTGATTATTATTGGCTATATCATTAATTATGGTTAACTTGCTGACATATCAACCCTACCTTCGTTCTTGGTGGCTTTTGATTCTCACCGTTTCTGTTAATCTTGAACAGGTCGATGAGCTGCTAAAAGAGCGAGATAGCATCCACTCTTCTTTTACTGTTGCCAGGTCTGTTGCTTTTCCTAGTGGGAGTGGACATTTTAGCAATGGAAGTAGCAGCAAAATTACAGGTGAAGATTATAAATCTGAGAGTCCAGGGGATGAGGGCAGTACCGATTCAAAGGATAAATCTTCAAAAAAGAAATGGTTCAATCTTAACCTCAAAGGATCCGATAA